>APFE030141637.1:0-40304 GCA_000404065.3 Pinus taeda
CACAAGGTGTCCAAAATAAAGTAGGATGCCTCTCCATAAGCATCTTGCCAGCAACAACATAATTTGCAGCATTGTCTGTTATGACTTGGACAACATGTTCTGCACCCACCTCCAAAATAAACACATCCAACAAATCACATAATAATTTTGCATCTTTGATATGTAAAGATGCATCAACAGATTTAAGAAACATTGTCCCCTTGGGACAATCAACCAAGAAGTTTATAAGGGTTCTCCCTTTTTAGTTGGTCCAACCATTTGACATCACAGTGCATCCTGTTTGTGCCCATGATGCCTTAAACTCCTCCAATCTTTTGGTGCAGTCAGCCTTTTCATTTGAAGAATGCAGCATCTAAGGTCATCATAAGAAGGGATTTTGTACCTTGGGCCAACAATTGCAATAGCATCAACAACAGGCTGGAAAAATGGATTATTCCTTGCAACGCTGAAAATAATATCACTCCAAAGGAGAAACTTGCCCAACAACTTGTCAACTTGTTCTTTCTCATTTTTTTAAGTATTGAAGTGATAGATGGTTGTGAACCAGTTGTGGTTCTAGGAACAAAAAATGATGAGGTAGCTACAAGGTTGGTTGTAGACATTGATTCTGAAGTAGAACTAGTGCCACTTCCATATTCACATCCTAACACACTCCCTACTAGTTGCTTCTTCAGATATGCTTTGGTCACTTTGTCTTGCTCTAATTCTTCTAATGATCTCATGGCTCTTCGGATGATTTCCGCATTTGTATTGGTGCAAGGCCCTACATCATGTCCAGAGATTTGTGCAAGGTGATACTTCAATTTATAAACCCTCATTGACATATGCTGCCCAGACAACTTGCAAGACAAGTTTATTCTATTAAACCCTCCATCAAGTTCACTAAATTCCCACAGAGGGTCCAATTTCCTTGGCATGTTTGTAACTTGGTTGAACTCTTGAGTTTTAATGTAAGATGAAGTTTGAAGTTGAACCTATGGCACAATAAGAATTGCAAGTTAAAAAAATAAAAATAAAAATTACATACATGACACAACACATTGAATTTTTTATTAAAAAAAAACCTCAACTCAATCCAACAATAATAGAAAAAATGCACATTCAAACTCAATAAAAAATGATGCAAAAAAATAGAGCACAAGAAAAAATTAAACTAATAAATCTAACAATCAAGTTTTTGTATTTTTGACCAAAATGAACTCTCTCCTCTCCATGCAACAAAAATGAGAAAAAACACCATCAAATCCACTAAAAAATAATCGATAATCAATGGGTTATAGAAACCCAAGCAAGAACAAGAAAAAAACCAAAACAAAATGGCCAAATTTGGTGCCTATACCTGAAAACCACGGTTTGCCGAAGAAATTTGGTTCAAACACGAAGTTCTCTTGCTTGGGATGCTAAAATCTCCTGTTTTTCTCCTCCTCTGCCCTAGTAGACGCCTTCCTCTCCTCCTCAGCTCTCAAACAAGTCCGTTGTCTGTTAAAAATGAGAAATAAAACTCATCAATTTGCTTATAAAACGGACTATCCCGGAGGGTCGCGATTTTTTCCGTTCGAATCGCAACTTTTTGGAGAAAATCATGATTTAAAAAAAATAAAAAAATTAAAATAAAAAAATAAAAAATTTAAATCGGGCAATAATATCTGCTAAGTCAAAAAATCGCAATTAAATTGCGATTTTCGCAACACTGGTTATATCTCTAGCAGCTCAGATGGGATGGCAGATTCACCAGGTGGATATCAAGACAACCTTCTTGAACAGGGTGATAGAGGAAGAAGTGTACATAGAACAACCAGAGGACTTTGAGACTCATGAGAGGCACACTCGTGTGTGCAGATTGAAGAAAGCTCTATACGGACTCAAGAAGGCTCCCAGGGCATGGTATGGTAGGATTGACAACTACTTGCAGCAAATGGGATTCGTCAAGAGTGACGCAGATCCCAACCTTTACTACTTGATGGTATAGGGTGAGCCACTCATTCTAGTTTTGTATGTGGATGATCTCTTTTTTGACATGATTGTCAAGGCTCATAGATGATTGCAAAAGGAACTTGGCAGCAGAATTTGACATGAAGGCTTTGGGGTTGATGCACTATTTTCTAGGATTGGAAGTGTGGTAGAAGGATGGTGAGATCTTCCTTGGGCAAGGAAGATATGCTACAAATATTCTAAAGAGGTTCAAAATGCAGGCTTGCAGGTCCATGTCTACGCCCATGATCACCAACAAGAAGAAGATAAATGCATCAGATGGCAAGGATGTCGACCCCACCTTGTCTAGACAACTTATTGGGTCTCTCATGTATTTGGTCAACACTAGGCTAGATATCTGCTTTGCAGTCAATACCCTTAGTTAGTTCATGGTAGAGCCGAAGAGGGTACATTGGGCAGCAGCGAGGCATATTCTAAGGTATGTTCGCGACACAGTCAAGCATGGATTGAGATATACTCGAGGGGATGACGTCAGACTTTGTGGGTACACAGATGCAGATTGGGCAGGCGGTTTAGTGGACGGGAAACATGCCTCCGTGTATTGCTTCAGTGTTGGATCAAGGATGGTTTCTTGGTGTAGTAGGAAGCAGAAGTCAGTAGCACACAGCTCTGCAGAAGTAGAGTATATGACAACCAACACAGCTACGTGCGAAGCTATATGGCTTCGGAAGATGCTAGTAAGCTTGTTTAGGTAGAGGATGGAGGCGACCAGTGTCTATTGTTATAATCAGAGTTGCATAAATCTCTATGAGAATCCAATGTTTCATGACAGGTTGAAGTACATCGATATTCAGTGTCACTTCATCAGAGATTGTGTACAATGTGGAGTAGTCCAGCTACAATATGTTCCCACAGAAGAGCAGGTTGCAGATATACTAATGAAAGCTCTAGGGAGAGTTAAGTTTGTCTATTTTTGAGAATATATGGGTATGGTGGAGAACCCGTTTTAGTAGCAGGGAGAGACTATTTTGGATGTTTTTCAGTTGTAAATGTTGCAGTTGTTGCGACAACAGATGAAAGGGAGTTGCAGTGTTGGCAACAGTTCAGCGGGGTTAGCAGCAGCATAAATGCAGAGTATATTAGAGTTATGCAGTGGTTGGTGGGTAGTTTGGCCATACATCAACAACGTGACAGGAGATGATGTAGAGACAGGGTGTGTAGTAGCACTAGAACACATACCTCGCTAAGAGGGAGTGTTAGCTTTTGTAGCATTGGATTTGTTCTAGCCACGAAATTTGGTGGAGAGGCTAGAATACATGAGATCTTCAAAACCCAGAAACCATTTCCAGAAATTCCTTCTAGAAGTGTCTCAATTAGATTACTAACCGATTTTTAAATATTTCCTAAGTCTAAACTTAGGGAATATGGTTAATTAATTAGTATTAATTGAGATAAGGTGAGAACCATCTAGAAACTCACACAAATCGATCCAAAGATGATTAAGTTTCAATCTTTGTCGTTGGTACTCCAACAGTGGATTATAAGAGGAAGTTGATGTGGTGATGGAGAAGATATCTAATGTAGATACTTAGTTGCCTATGCAGTTTGATTTTGTCAGTATTTGCAACTCAAGAGAGAAGATAGAGCCGGAGAGTGAGTAGCAGGTGGAAGAGGAGGGCAACAACATTCCGGGAGGAAGATTTCCAGTCCTCAGAATAGGCAAAGGAAGGAAGGCCGAAATTTGCAGAGGGACAATGTAATCTCTATGCAGAAGGTGACGCAAGGAGCTCAGCGCAGAGGCTAGGGAGGAAATTTTGGAGGCAGAAAATCGCTGTGGGGTGAGAGAAAATTCTCACATATTTTTTCTAGTATTTTCCTCAGATTAGATTGCCAGCTAGGCATTTAAATCATTGTACTCAAAATTGCTGCTGAAGATTAATAATAAAAACCCTCATCTGTTGCACCAATTTTCCCATGTTGGGTTTTTCCGGGGATAATTGTCCAAAAATAACCGTGTCAAAATTATCGGGTGTGCTAGAATTTCTTAGTTTCCAGTATTTTATTTTCCGCTGTATTTACATGGTGAAAATTGCAACTGCGATTTAATTCGTTATCTGTCATATCAAGTAAACTGCATAATTAAAACTTTCAGTTAGAAGAATAATATCCAGTAGCTGCAATAGATAAAATTTCATAGATTTCAGCCTAGAATTTTACCCACAAATAGAGTGCCCAACTATAGAACCATACCAACACAAACACTTCCAGCCCTCCACAATAGAGATCAGATCAGAATATACAAGAGAAACTCGTCCTTCTGCTCCAACTCTGCCTTCTTGAGGGTTTGCGCCCTTTTCTTAGGCTTATATCTTAACACAAGATGAATTGCCATGATGTGAGACCTCCTCTTAGGTCCCTCTTATTTATAACCTCTCTAATCATTGACTTAGGGCTTCTTGATTCCATTAAAGTGCCCTCACACAATAATTAGAATAGATTATTATTTCTTTTGGGTCTTTAGCCCACCAACATGTGCCCAATGTTGAAATTTGTAACTAGGTTCGGTATTCATAAATATATTTGACATGTACTTATCAAAAGAATGAAGAAAATATTTTTATTATTATTTTGTATGACTTATTAAAACATGGGTTTCATGCTTGGGTCATCATGTTTTAGGTCAAAGTCCCCATTGAGGACTTCTAGGATTTATTCAGAGCCATTGTAAATTTAAAAAGACCCTTCTTGGGCTTTCAGATCATGTAAAAATAATTACTTTTGAGTCAAAAATGAATTTAGTCTTCTCCACACCAAGTCGGCCTCAAGAAGATCAAGTCGTCCTCAAGACAAGTAATTCAACTTCACAAAAGAGTTGTAAATACAAGGAGTTCAAATTCATTTGGAGCATCTCATTCTGCCTCACATAGTTCGATCCTTGAAGCTGAAAGCTGGAAAAGTGCGAAGTTGGTTAAGGGCTGGAAAAGAAGCTAAAAGGAAGTGCGAGTTTCTAGAGGAAGATAGAAGGGCTGAAAACCGAAATTTTGGGACAAATCTCACTCCATTTCGAGGTGTATCAAGGGTGATCGAAGTTCTCCAAGTTGGGTTGAAGTTGTTGTTGCTACTGCTGTTGGGTCGAAACTGCTACTGATGCTGCCAGGTCGAAGTTGCTTGTGAAGGGTTGTCATTTGCAAGAAGGATTGAGGACTGACTTGGTGTGGAGGGAATCTCTGTCTGGGTCTAGAGTCTTGGATTATCTCGAGAAACTATTGGAAGGAAGAATTGTTGGCTGGGTTTTCCCCTAGATATGGGTTTTTGCCCTGGCCTTCTGCCTACATCTGTTTTCCTTGTGTTATTGTTTTGATAATTGCTTGATGCACTAAAAGATAAAGAATAACATAAAGATAAAAGAATCACAAGTAATTATCTATATAAGAAAATATTTTTGCCTTTCTGATTTTCTAACATGGTATCAAAGCTAAGGTGAAGGAAGAAAAAGATAGTCATGAGTATCTACTAGAAGGAATCTAAAGGATTGATCTAGGGATAATATAAGGAGCTCTTATAAGAGAAGAAGCTCACTATCTTTAGAGACAATGTCTAACACATTAAAGAGTGAGAACAAGTTGGAAGGAGCATCAAACTACAACTCTTGGAAGAAGAAAATTGACCTCATTCTTGAAAAGAACAAGGTCTTGGATGTGGTTAGAGGGAAGGTGAAGAAACCTACCAAAGAATCCTGTGATGCAGACAAGGTGAAGTATAGGGAATTGGAAATATTGGCTGACTCTGATGGTAGAAAGCAGTAAGGACAATCTTGTCTCATACATTTCCAACATAGACCATGCTCAAGAAATGTATGAAACATTGACAAAACTATTCACTATCAAAAATATTGGTCAAGTAGCAAGCTTGAAGGATGAGTTGAGGACTGCAAAGATGACAAAAGATGATATTGTGGCTTCCTTCTTTGTAAGAATATCAAGGATTAGAGATGAACTTCAAGGCATAGATGAAATAGTACCAAAGAAGGAGCTAGTAATCACTACACTATTAGGATTACCACCTACTTGGAGTTCTTTTGCTTCAGGTCTCAATAGTTGGAAAGAAGCTCCCACCTTTGAATAATTATGGAATGCTTGCACCCAAGAAGAAATGAGAATTTCATTAGTATCCAACAACGAAGAAGGAAATGTGTCAAATGCTTACTCTGCCTTTCACAACAAAGGACACTCCAAGAAGTCAAGAGGGCCAAGAAAGAAGGTTGATATGTCCAAGATAGAATGCTACCAATGCCACAAGATGGGTCATTATAAAAGTGACTACCCCGACAATTCGAAGAACAAGAAAAGAAGCAGGGATCAAGCCAATGTAGCTGAAGAAGGATTTCCAAAGAAGACTAAGCCCGAAGAATTGGATTTAAGGGACTTACACTACTAAAGTCCTTTGATCTAAGCTTGTGTTATTTCATTTTGATTTCTAGTTTTTTAGGTTTAACATATTTTTGGAAAAACATTTTTATTTGTTCTTAAGGTTATAGGTATCCCTCAAGCTTGGAGGGAGCCCTCATCAACCTCCAAAGGTAAGTATCCTATTATCATTTTCATTTTTAGTTTTCCTTACTTATCTGGTTTTGTTTGCATAAAATACTAATCACATTTATCCTCTTATTTTCCTTGTTTAGGAAAACTTGTTGAACACCCAAGGAAGAAGGCCTCACATAAACAAAGCATTGAAATTACAAGGTTTGGTAAGGTACAAGAGGTATGTTTTGAATTACAAGTTTTTGGTCTCTCCATATTCATTCTTGATAAACTATTCTTTTTATCAAGCTCTCTTGAATCTTAAAGATTCTTGATTCGGTGATTCATCATTAGATAAATCTACCCTCCTCTTATCTTTGATTACTCTTGTGGAGCCCTAGAAAGGTTCATCATGAAAACCCTAACTTAAGGGTATGTCGATGATTATGTGTGAAACCCTAATCTTCTTAGGGATATTGTTGAAAGAAAATATCTGATGTGTTGATGAAGTCTAAAGTAACTTGTTGATGCCTTGATAATGTCTTATTTGGGGTTTTTGTATGGTTATGGAAACCCTAACTTGTTAGGGTTGAATGGTAATGTCTAAAATCCCAAACCTTTGAAGTATTGATAATTTAGGGTTTGCTATGTCTTGTATCGAAACCCTAGATCATTAGGGTTTGGTAGAGTGTATAAGCAATACTCTTATGATGTCTTAGAAATGAAATCCTTGGCATGTGTGTGTTTGTTCGATCAAACCTTAGTTTGATCTAGTTTGTTATATGTCTAACTCTTACTGATTTTTGTGAAGTTGGGTTTGACTAACACATGATATGAAATGCCTATGCATGATGATGAAGTCCTATATGTATGAGTTGACCTGTTTGTCGGTGGTCATGAGTCCTAGGGTTTGGAACTAATCCCTAGTTGAAGTTTGTTTCTGTAAGATGATAATATTTGTGAATTCTAGGGTTTTGGAGTTAAACCTTAGTAGAAGTAAAAATCTCTGATGTATGATGACAATGTGATAATTTGAGATTTGTGTTGAAATTTGAGTTCTAGTTTTGACTAATGTTTGATTGTTTGAGAAATTCTAGGGTTTGCAACAAACCCTAGTGGAATCTAGTCTTGTTGTTACTTTGAATTGAGCTATGATTGGTTTTGGTTGTTAAAAGCTCATGAAATCTAAGGTTTGTATGAAATCCTAGTAGGAAGTCTAACATATGAATTCTGAGAGTTGTTAGATACGTTGTAGATCTATGTTTGTCTGTATTGTTTCTAGGGTTTGCAATATGTTGTAGTAGGGTATGTCATACCTCTGGAAGAATCATTGAAACCCTAGATGTAATAAAGGTTGTTTTGAAATGCTCAAAGTTTGATGATAAAGTCTAGGGTTTATAACAAAAACCCTAGCAAGAAGTTGAAGAGTATATGTCTCTTGTTTGTAATTAAGTTTAGGTATCTGACGATTGCTTCCATTATGTGATTGTGATATGGTTAACTTCATGCTTCTATAGATTTGGTTGTACTTGCTATCTAAGTTGTGCAAGTACATAATCTTCAAATATGGTGAAGATGTTCGTAAAGAAAATTGATGTGATAAGCATGATGTGAATGGTGATAATCATGATAACTCTGATGAGAATGATGGAAGCCATGAAAGATTCCCTGATGTCGTAGAAAATAAATAAAACTCCCCAAATTAAGAGGGAGCCTAGATGAAATCTCCCTAGATTGAGAGGGAGTTCAGAATCCAGATGAAAGAAATCTCCCTAGATAGAGAGGGAGCTTGAATGAAATAAATCTTCCTAGATTGAGAAGGAACACGGATGAAAGGAATCTCCCTAGGATAAAACGATGGTTGAGAATATTCCTTGTGTCCCTTGAATATTCCTGGGGAATATTCATGTGTCACACACTAGACCAGGACTAACAACTGTAAGTTTTAGTGAAGGCCACAAGTGAGAAAAGAAAATTGGAGAATGTATTTTGAAGGGTTGTTGAGATATGAAAAGTCGGATCGATTTGTGGAATATGTTGTTGCATGAGAAGTAGGAAAGGAAGCTGCATGGTTGAGGAATCTTCTGTCAAGATTCATTGAAAAAGCTCTAAGTCCTACTATGAAAAGTTGAGAAGCAACATCAAGTTGTTTAGAAGGCGCCAAAGGTTTGTATTTGTTTATGTACATTTGAAAGTTTGTTATTGATTGAGGTTGTGTTTGTACGAGTAAATCTCTCGGAAGTTTGATAACATGTTTTCACATGCTTAAGTGTTGTTGATCAGTGCGATTGGAGAGATTTTTTGCCAATCTGTTTTATCGGGGAGGATCTGTTACCGATTAAAATAATTGAGAAAGTTGAGGCTTTGTGTGAGACATTGCATGGAAAGACATCTAGTAGACACTTTGTGTTGATGTCTAGTTCCCGAAGTAGGGAGGGTGGTGCTGGTCATGGAGCTCTGACCTCGAATACGCACCTAGATCCCTGGGTTGATGGTTAGTAAGTAAGCCTGATGGTACCTAGAGAGGTTGAAAGCTTTAGTCCATCTTAGTTCCACTTGGATAGATTGCCCTAGTCAGGAATCTAGTCCATGGCATTGTGGTGCCTAAACTGTTGAGAGACCTTGGATAGATTACCCTACTTAGGAATCTAGTCCATGGCATTGCAGTGCCTAAAGTTCTTCATGGTTCATATGTTCTGAGATCTTCCTTGTACTTATGAATACCTCCCTAGTTAAGAGGGAGTGTTGAAATTTTTAACTAGATTCGGTCTTCATAAATATATTTGACATGTACTTATCAAAAGAATGAAGAAAATATTATTATTATTATTATTATGACTTCTTAAAGCATGGGTTTCATGCTTGGGTCATCACGTTTTAGGTCAAATTCCCCATTGAGGACTTCTAGGATTTATTATGAGTCATTGTACATTTAAAGATACCCTTTTTGGGCTTTCAGATCATGTAAAAGAATTACTTTTGAGTCAAAAAATGAATTTAGTCTCCCCCACACCAAGTCGGCCTCAAGAAGATCAAGTCAGCCTCAAGACAAGTAATTCGACTTCACAGAAAGGCTATAAATACAAGGTGTTCGAATTCATTTGGAGCATCTCATTCTCTCTCACATAGTTCGATCCTTGACGCTGGAAGCTGGAAAAGTGCGAAGTTGGTTAAGGGTTGGAAAATAAGCTAAAAGGAAGTGCGAATTTCTAGAGGAAGATGAAAGGGCTCAAAACCGAAATTTTGTGACAAATCTCACTCCATTCCAAGGTGTATCAAGGGAGATCGAAGCTCTCCAAGTTTGGTTGAAGCTACTACTGCTACTGTTGCTGGGTCGAAGCTGTTACTGATGCTGCCAGGTCGAAGTTGCTTGTGAAGGGTTGCCATTTGCAAGAAGGATTGAGGACCAACTTGGTGTGGAGGGAATCTCTGTTTGGGTTTAGAGTCTTGGATTATCTCGAGAAACTATTGAAGGAAGAATTGTTGACTGTTCTTTCCCCTAGATAGGGGTTTTTGCCCTAGTTGTCCACCTACATCTGTTGTCGTTGTTTTATTGTTTTGATAATTGCTTGATGAAGTAAAAGATAAAGAAGAACATAAAGATAAAAGAATCACAAGTAATTATCTATATAAGAAAATTTTTTTGCCTTTATGATTTTCTTACACCCAAAGCCCACCACTTGGATACATTTCCCACAAAACACCATTTTCCACACAAACCCAATACCCGAAGGATTGTGGGAGTACCTCCCAAGGTACACTTCTCAATAGAGACTATGCCTCACAGTGTCCAAAGAAGAAGAAGGGCGAAAAAGGTATGCAATTAGCTATAGTTACATCGATAGAAGCTTGGGTGGAAGAGTTTGCTAGGATGTTTGAGATGGAATTCACACTTATGTCCATTCTAGTTGGTCCATGGCTATTAGATAGTGGAGCCACACATCATATGATAGGAGCATGGGAGCTATTTGATAGCTTGACAGATTGGGACTCAAAGATGCATGTGGAGTTTGGTGTTGATACCAAACATGTACTGAAGGGAGTTGGGACAGTGACATTCTATCTTGAGTCAGTAGGCGCATTGAAAGTGAAAGACGTATTATGCGTCCTAGAACAAAAGAAGTTTGCTTTCAGTCTCTATGATAGAAAATAAGGGGTTTGTTGTAGCATCCTAGGATGGATAGGCATTGATCAAATCCATGAGATCTAGATTAGATGATGGCCATGTCATTGGAGTTAGAGAAGGCAACATGTATAGGCTAAAGGGCCATCCTGTTTGAGCAATGGCAAGTAGTAGGACAATGAAGGAGAACGAGTGGGAAACTCTGAAGGTTGAGCAGAGTAGATGGAAGTCAAACTTCAGGTTTAGGTGGGGAGGAGCAATTAGCGAATCCCGCTAAGTATAGTAAGAAGGCCTCATGGTATGAGATGACTTTACAAGATGTTTAGGAGCAGAAGGATTATAGGAACAAATCCAAAGGGAGTAGGCCTTCAAGGATGATTCTGAACTAGGTGGCAGGGAAGACTTATAGTTCAGGGGAAGCAACCATGGTTGTGGATGTAGTTCTAGAATCGAAGCCAATTCTAGGTGGTAGAAGCACCTCCCTTGCTAAGAGGGAGTGTTGATGTTTGTAGCTTAGGCAGGTAATCCACGAGCCTAAGTGTCTAGGCGTGCAACAGTCACCCAAAGTCTCTTTAGGATACTTTCTTAGGTATTGAGTAAGTTGCTTTTGTAACTTAGCTTAAGTTTAACTTAGGAAAAGCACATAATTAATTATGTTGACTATTGAGCTAAATGAACTTCGGAAAAGTAAAGTATTTACTTTGGTGATTATGTTTTAATCTCAACTGTTGATCTCAAGTAGGTGAGATCTAATCTCAACCATCCATAACTTTGGAGATAAGGGCTAGGGATTTATCTCAAAGAGAAGTTATAAAAGAAAGGCTAAAGAGAGGAGAAAGCCACACCATACAATGGTGTTGAAATTTCTAAGTATTACACGTTAGAAATTTTATCTGTATTCTCTGGTTTATTCCGCCTACTTGTTTAATTACTAACAAGTTATTTAATCATACAAACACTGAAATAAACACAATACAGTCTCAACCATTTGTAGATTGACAACTGAAAGAAATAGACAAACACACAAGGGACATCGTTATTTTTGGATAATCGTCCCCAAAAAAACCCAACTTGGGAAAACCGGTGCAATAGTTCTGAGGGTTTTTATTATTAAGTAGCTTTTCTGAGTACACTAGGTGCCAAATTGGCTCACCCGACATAGATAAAAAAATTTGGCAGTAATACCTCTCTTCGGAAGCAGATACTTTGAAATTTTGTCCCACGAAACCCTCTCCAGCACAATCTGAAGCACTGTGTCAGCCTTCCTAGCCTCCGTGTCAACCCTCTGAGGCTCTGCGCAGCCTCTCTGGCTCTCTGCGTCACTCTTGCAACCTCCGCATGGATGACGCAGGCCCTTCTGGCCTCTGCGTAGTCACTGCTGGCCTCAGTGTGGCTCCCTCTGGCTCTGCGTCTGCCTCTTTGCCTCTGCGTTGGTCTACCGACATTATCTCTGCCTCTCTGCCTCATACTCACTACCCCTCGCTGCAACTCTGATCACTGATTCGATTTCTCTTAGAAAACCCTGCTCTAGAAAATCGAATCACTGATCACTTTGGTGTGTCTCTCCAACTGACCCTCAAGCCTCTTATACTTTTTTCTGTTGAGTCTTCAACGACCGAGATTACATCTCTAATCAATGGCTAAGATTATATTTGGCTTGATACATGTCATTTAGAACCTTCTAACCCTGATCACTGATTCGATTTCTCTTAGAAAACCCTGCGCTAGAAAATCGAATCACTGATCACTCTGGTGTGTCTCTCCAACTGACCCTCAAGCCTCTTATACTTTTTTTCTGTTGAGTCTTCAACGACCGAGATTACATCTCTAATCAATGGCTAAGATTATATTTGGCTTGATACATGTCATTTAGAACCTTCTAACCCAGTTTTATATTAATACCCATTAATATTTTATTTTTCCTAAGTTTAGACTTAGGAACTCCATTAAAAATATTAATTATTTTAATATCTCCTTCACCAGGCAGAATTTCCCCAAACCATTTATGGGTCTTGGAGATCTCATGTGCTTTAGCCTCTCCACCAATTTTCATGGCTAGAGCACATCCGATGCTACCCCAAATCAACATTAATGTTGAAGCAATATCAAGATGAAGTCATGAAGGGCTAATAGATCAAAGCATGGGAACAAGCAAGTAAAAAGAAGCATCCATGTGAAGAGTAGTCTGAAGCATAGACAAGATGAAAAGGTATAACCAAATGACAAGAGAACCTGATATATGACAAGAAGGCCACTTTCCACGAAGGAAGAAATGACATAACAAACCGGGAAGGAAAGTGATCGATGGATGAGGCACTACGTAGAAGAAGTTCGAACAAAGACTTCATGACATCAAAGGAAGGAAGGAGATCAAGCCGCTGAAGGACCCATGAAGAAGAAGTTGTTGATGAATGGACAAGTCCCTAGCTAAGAGAGAGTTGTAACAAGTTCCCAATTACAAAGGAACTTGGACAAGTACCTTGTCAGAGGATACTTGGGCATGTCTTCCTCAATTGAGACGAAGTGGAAGACACAACATTCTTGTCTTCACTTGGAATGAAAGAATGGGAGGATTGGGTAATCATTTGGCATCTGGTACTCTTTGAGGATGTATAGGGCATCCAAGACAAGAGTAGGCAAGAGGACCAATATTCTTTGAGGGCTGGGAACCCAAGATAAGAATAATCCTAGAAGGTCATATTCAGTGAACACCTAGGTGGGTATGTACCTTGAGAGACAATGATGAAGGTGTCTACAAATCATTGGTCTTGCCAAAATCGTAGCTCATGGTCTCATGGTGAGATGGAGCTGTTAGTCAAGGCCTTGCACTATGACATTGTTGATTGATATGATGCTATAACAGATGGATTGCAAATCTGGTTTCTCTTATTTGAATTCTTCAAGATTGAAAAATAGCCAAACACCTTGTAATAATTTATGAATACCTCCTTAGTTAAGAGGGAGTGTTGAAAAAAGTGTAACTAGGTTCAATCTTCATAAATGTAATTTTGACATTTGTATTTATTCAAGAAAAGAGATTATTTTTATCTTATTTGTCAATGAGTTTCTTTCTTATTGAAGTAGGTCAACCACATGTTTAAGTGCTTCTAGGAAGTCAAAAGGTCAATGTATGTATGTAAGACCCTTAGAGGGCATGTTACACTATTGTATAAGGTCAAAGGAATACCTCCAAGCCAAGTGAAAGTCCTCTCCATGTAGCAACTTCCTCCAAAAGAAGCTAAACGATGGAAATAATGAAGAAACAGTCAAGTCGGCCTAAAGACATCATGTCAGCCTAAAGGAAGGACAGTCCTCTATATATAGAGGTTGTCCACTCCCTCTCAACGTCCAACAAGCATCTCTGAAATCAACGAGGATAGAAGCCGAGAAAAAGTGAAGGGAAAACAAGTCTAATTGTTCTCCAAAGTGCAGTGAAGAAGGGAGAAGGTAAAGCGAAGATATAGGACTGTTTGTAGGGCTAGAAACAGTCACACGTGCAAAGAAAAGGAGGGTAAACCTACGGTACAACAGCAGCTAGAGAACATTCCAAGAATCATCATTATTTGGGTGAGATATTAGGCCTACTAGGCCTCCCAAGTCAAGCGAAGAAGTCTCTCTCTCTAGCGAAGGTGAAAGGATCCTAATTCTCTAAGGGTACCCTCCACACATGGGAAAAACTAGGGCTGCAAAACAGTATTACAGTCATACCTCAAGAAGGATCTTGTTTGGTCAACAAAAGAAGAAATCTACTTGAGTAAAGGATAGAAGAAGAACATCTCTTCTAGAAGGCTCACTCAAGGAAGTTCTATCTCTAGACAAGCAGTAGAGAAGAAGGACGAAGTGTTGGGGAGCAAGGTGCAGGAAGGAGGAAGTCTATGTGTCAGGAACAAAGTGCATAGTAGAGGAAAGACTTGACTTGTGCTTGGAGGACATCCTAGTAAAGGGTCTAGGGTTTGGCATTGATCAATAAGAAGCTTCAATAAAAGAAACTTACCAAAGGGTTTTCCTCTCTAAGAGAAAGAGGTTTTGGCCCTAGTAGAGAGCCAACATCTGTGTTCTTGTCTTTATGTTTCGGTAGCAGTTTGATGAAACACACACACTAATAATAAGAAGAAGATCCCGCTAAGATAATTGTAAAAGTGCTTCACAAATTGTTATCAAGTCAAGAAGAATCCTCATATACATCATTGCCCTTGATTCTTCAACATGCCCCCTCTATCCCCTACTCCGTACCATCACTTTATCACATGTCACCACCATTTGAAGGATGTACCTTGGACATATCATCCCCTTTAAAAGTAGAAACCACTTAATACAACTGTGGTCTAATTTCTCTTGTGACAAGCCAGCGACTGTAACTCAGAAACCCTAAAATAGATGCGAGCCTCGGACCTTGTAATTTCAGACTTTTGCGAACTTCTTTTGTCGTCCCAGCCTTAGACTAGTGCGAACGAATCAATGAAGAAGAGCAGAAGAAGACACTTAGTTATGTCCAAATGAGCTTGAGGTCACTTGTATTTATAGGCTTCCATGGGTGTCCAATTTGCTTTAGGGTCGACCTGTCCAAATGTGCATATGTGGGCTTTTTTCATAAGTACACTTTCCCTTGTCCAAATTTGATGATCTTTAGGTCGATTTTGGTCCTCGCGAAAAGAGAAATTCAATGCAATCATTATCTCCATCAAATAAGTTGTCCAAAGTGAAATTTGACAGTAGTTGCATAATTTAACAATCAATCCTCCCCACTAGATGTTTTTGGACCACCAAAAGTCTAGTTTACTTAGCAAATAAGTGAGGGTACATCTCCCTCACTTTCTCGATTTCTATCCACCATGCTTTGCTTGGATGTACTCCTTTAAGACCCACTCAAAGATATTCTACATCACCCCTACATGAAGTCCTTATCTTCTTTTCAAAGATAACATCTTTCTGCAATTCATTTAAATATTCAAGAGCAAAGTCATCAACAGAATGAACTTGACCACTCTCATCCATTTCCACGATCATAGGAGGTTTATACAACTTCAAGTTCTCAACATTTACAACTGAATAAATTTTCATATACAATGGAAAATCTAAGCAGAAAGCATGAGTTCCAATCTTCTCCAAAACTGTAAATGGACCATACCTGATTGGTTTGTTTTTTACCTTCACCTTTTAACATTTCTTCGTTATATGCAACCAAACTTGATCACCAACTTGAAATTGATGATCCACCTGATGCTTATCATGCCTCACCTTGTACCTGCCTTGGCTCTTCTCCATATGTTCCTGTACTGCTTGATGCAACAAGCGGGTTTTCTAAATAAAATTCATAGCTTTGTTTGCATCAATGTGTCCATCTACCACAGTATCTTTCCCAAAAGAAAATTTCAAAGGAGACTTAGGCATGTATCCGAAACAAGTTTCAAATGGAGATTTATGGATAGAAGAATGCAACCCACAGTTGTCAGCATGTTGAACAAAATGTAGTTGTTCATCCCAAAGCTTAGGATGCTTGTTAAAGTATCCTTGGAGCAAATGCACTATTGTTCTGTTAACCACCTATGTTTGTCCATTGGTCCATGGATGAAATGTAGTGCTCTTCCTCAGCTTAGTGTCCATTAATCCCCACAAGGAACCCAAAAATGAACCCATGTGGGAAAACCCAAAATGAACCCATACACACTGAAAGAACATGTGTGCAGTTTGTTGAGTTGTTACCAGCGTCTTACAAGCACATCTTGTTGAACCTATCCATGACTACATACAAATAATCATGACCTTTTCTAGACATAGGTAACCCTCCCACAAAATCCATAGACATACTTTCCAATGGATGGGAAGATACAAGAAGTGGTGTATACAAATCCAATTTCTTATTAATTGGTTTACAAGTAGCACACAAAATACATCCTTTTACATACTTGGATACAACTTCAATCATCTGAGGCCAGTAACAATACCTTTGCAATTGAGCTATTGTTTTACCTACCCTAAAATGACCAGAAATAAGAGAAGTATGTGCTTCCCTAATGACATGAAGTCTTTCATCCCTTGGAATGCACAATTTACCAAGATGATAGAGTAATTTGTTGTGCACTTGATAATTTAATTCTTCCATTTGATTACCTTGGGTTAATGCTTCATATACATCCTTAAGTCTTCATCTTTAGTATATTGTTCAATATAATTGTCATGAGCTACATAATTGTGCTATTCAACAATGGATGCATTTGTAGGAGGTATTGTCAACATGTCGTGATTTTCTTTTGCGTACGCCTTTTATATCTGATGACCAAGTGAAATTGCTATAAAAATCCCATTCATCTAAAGTGCCTTGATTGTTGTATATTTGTTTGTGATTGAAGATATTGTAATGGTTGATGATCGGTATGTATAATTGTTTCTTTTCTCATCAAGTAATGTTTCCATTTCTTCACACTTTGAACTAAAGCATACAGTTCTTTATCTTAGGTAGGATAGTTAATTACCACTTTAGAGAATGTCTCAGAATGGTAACATATCAACCTCTTTTGTTGCATTAATGTTGCTCCCATGGCATACCCACTTGCATTAGTTTCAATTTCAAATGGTTGTTGTAGATTTGGCAAAGCCAGCGCTGGTGTGACACTGATCTTTTCTTTCAAAGTGTTGAAGGCTTTCTATTGTTTACCTCCCCACTAAAAGATATGTTTAACACTTGTCAAAGCATGTAAAGGAGCTACAATAGATGAGAAGTTAGCAATAAACTTCCTCCAATATTGGGTTGCTCCCAAGAAGCTTCTAATTTCTATTGCAAAATTAGGCTTAGGCCAATTTACAATAACTTCTACTTTAGAGGGAAATATATTAAATTCTCCACCCCGTAGAATATAGCCCAAGTAAACTAAAGATGTTTTCTCCTGCCTATAGAAGATGGCTTTCCGGTCATACAAATATGGGCATCCCAACACAATCCCACAAATGTCAAGCGACACTACATCTAATTCAACCTCATCTATGATACAAATGATTGCAAATCTAAGTTTACATTGTCTATTACTTGAAATTTTGTATCATCGCACACCCATCCCAAAGGATAAGGTTTTAAATGAGGTTTAGTTTCCAATCCTAACTTCTTGATAATTGCTTCAGAAATGAGATTTACTTGGGAACCACTATCAAAAAGTGTGTCAACTTTAATATGCTTTGTTATGACTCTAATATGAAAAATCTCACTTCTTTTCCTTTCATCATATTTAATTTCATAATTAGGAGACTAAATAGTAAAACTAGACCTAGCACGACAAGATACACCTTGTACTTCCATAGTTGTGATCTTAGTTTTATCACCTAAATTGGGTCCAAGATTTTGTTGAACTGTAGCAGTAGTCTTTTGTTTCCCCTTATTTCCGAACTCCTTTGGTCTCAATATGCAACTTCCAACATCTAGCCTCATCATGTCTACACCAATTAGAAATAGATTATCAACATATAAGACCAAAATAAGTGGCATGTCCTTTTGAACCTTTAAGTATAAATTTGGATCAGCGTAACTTCTTGTAAATCACAAATTCATAAGATAGCTATCAATCCTCTCATACCAAGCCCTAGGGGCTTGCTTTAAACCTGGTGGGCTTCTTACTTTCCTGAAATGTCCCTCTTGGAGCAATATCTTAGCATCTTGAAGTGTATCTTAAAGCCATAGTGGTCTTTTCTTTGAGGTAAAGGGATCACAAGGGGGTGGATCAAGTGGATCCGTCGGGCCATCAACATCGGGCATGGGCTCATCCATCGGAGGTTCTTCTTGACTCTTAGAAGCATCATCATCCTTCCTTGTGATAGGAAGATCCCTTGCTTTTCCAAGGGCAATGTCTTCATCAAAAGTAACATCTTTACTTACTTCCACATCCCTTTGACCAGGTACATAAATTCGACATACATTTGAATCTTCACGATACCCAACAAATACACCTTTCTTCCTAGAGGCTTCCAACTTATTCCTTTTCTCTTTTGGTACATGAAAATATATAGGACAAACAAAGATTCTAAAATGAGAAACATCAAGTTTCTTACTAGTGAAGACTTCTTCGGGTGTCTTGAAATCTAAGCTTTGATGAGGACTCCTATTTTGAACATACAAAACAATGTTCGCAACTTCTCCCCATAAGAACTTCGTTAGATCTTGATCATAAATCACAGCACAGGTGGCTTCCATAATAGTTCGATTCTTTCTCTGGGCAACTCCATTTTGTTGTGGATTATATGGAACGATTGTCTCTCTCTTAATTCCTGCCTCTCTGCAAAAGTCATTGAATTCATTAGATTCATACTTGGTTCCATTATCGGTTCTCAATGTCTTGATCTTCTTTCCTATATGATTCTCAACCAATGCTTTGAAAGAATGGAACCATCTAAATACTTCATCCTTCTTCTTTAAGAAATATTTAATAAATCCAAGTCTTGCGGGAGAAGTCATCCACAAATATCACATAATATAAGCATCCTCCCAATGAAGTCACAGGCAAAGGACCAGCCATGTCAAAATGGATCAATTGAAGAATATCAGGTGTCTTGCTCTCACTAGAAGGGAATGGTCCCTTTGTATGTTTTCTGGCTACACAACCTTGACAAACTCCTTCATGATTCATTTGAAACTCGGGCATCCCTGTAACCATCTTCCTTACACCAAGTAAGGCTTTGTAATGTAAGTGAGCAAATCTTCAGTGTCATGGCTCACATTGAATAGAGGTGTCATTTGCCAAAGCTCCCAAAGGACTTCCACCAACTTGATAAAGACCATCAACCCTAAACCCAAGAGTAAAAGCATCTTTAAAGTTCTTATTCCATGCACGTACCTTTCCATCAATAAAAGCTACCTTGAAGACTTTGTCTTCCATCGCAGAAATAGACACCAAATTCTTCTTCAAATCGGGCACATACAAAACATCTTGAAGATGTATGGTTTGACCATAGTTCACGTGAAGAGAAATAGTTCCTATCCCTTTCACGGGGTAGGTGGCACTATCTCAAAGAATAATATTTAGATTAGACTGCCTCTCAACGAAATTTGAGAGAACCTTCTTATATCCAGTGAAGTGCCTTGAGGCTCGACTATCAATTAACCAATGATCCAAAGTGTCTAGACGAGAGACAGTAGACAAAGGATAAATGAGATAATATTCATCTTGTTTTTCAACAACATTATTTTCATCATACCTAGTGTTTCTTATCCTCTTGGGAGGTCGATTATTTCCTTCTCGAGCAATTGGAGCATTCCTTTTTCCTTTGTTGTTAGACCGGTTGTTTCTCTGATTGTTGTTGTTGTCTCTTGGAGGATTCTTCTTGTTAAGACATTCTCTGGCATAGTGACCAAACTTGTTGCAATTGTAGCATTTTCTTTTGCCTTTTTCCTTTGAATCCCTTCTTAGATCCTTGACCCTGCTTTCTTGAATTAGATGGACCAACAACATTCCTCCTTTTAGCATGTGCCGAGAAAGCAGTAGGTTCACTTCCATTGAAAAACTTATCTCTCTCCATCATCCTTATTTCCTCTTGAGTGCATCTAGCCAATAGTTCATCAAAACCAGGTATCCTGTCATTGCTAAGAATGGTGGTGACAAATGTTTCACACGGCCTTGAAAGACCTCCAAGTGCAATGAGAGTGAGTTCCCTGTCAGCGATAACTTCTCCAATAGATAGCAAATCATTCTTTACCTGAGTTATTCTCATGAAGTGTGCTTGTATAGGCTCCCCTTTGTCCTTCTTGATATCCCTCAACTTGTTCTTGAGAAAGAGGATTTGATTTGCATTGTTGACTTTGAACATCCCAATCAACTTATCATACATTTCCTTTGAAGTTCCCAAATCAAAAATATAAGAGATTAAATGTTTTTGAATGAAGTCAAATAAGATCTTCTTAGCCTTGAACTTACCTCTATTCTTTGTTCTAGCAGCAGCAAACGCATTTGAAGGGGCTCCACCACTTTCCCTTGCACATAATCCAACACTTCATGTTCTTCCAAGGTCAAATCAAGAGTCGTCTTCTAAGCATGATAATCTGATTTGTCATTGAGCTTATCCTTAGTCTTAAATTAAGAGGTAGCAACCATGGAGACTTGTCCAACAATCCTTGTTTAGCAACAGCAAGTATTCCAACAATGATTGCTTACTTCTTCCTTGGGCTTTGTCTTCGCCTTAGCTCTGGTCCCATGTTAATTTTTATGGTATGTTCTATGCTTGCAACAATTACTTCAATCTCTTATTAGCCCAATAACAATTCTACTTTTGATTCCAATAGCAATCACTATATATTTCAGTAACAACCACTTAGCATTTACTTTAGATCATTATTGACAGTAATTGTAGATAGAACATCATCAACAATATGCACAAGAAGACAAGCCAAGACAATGAACATAGAGATTTAGGCTAATGCTAGGGCAAAACCCCACAAGGGGGAAAACCCAACCAATCCAATTTATTGATCAATATCAAATGTTCAGCAGAGAGAGAAAATTCAATTAAGTACATGATTACTAGCCAATATCCAAAACAAGAAGCCCAATCTGATCTATCAAAGTCTGCAATTCTGAGATCAGTCAGCAACAGTCAATATGCCCTAACCAGTCCAATCAATGGTGGTAAAATAGCAGTCAAACAACCTCCAATTAATTTGGTCAATGCAGCAAGAAACTCTGGCCTCTTCAATAGGTCAGAGTCAGCCCAAAACAGAGAGAAGATCAGTCAAATTTCAGTCAACTATCTGCAATCAATGTTGGTCAACCTGCCAAGAATTCCTCGTTTTGCGTGCCAATGAATGTGGCCTCCCCAAACATAAATATGACCAAAAGATCGAAGTCAAAATCGGCTCAGAAAGTCAAAGTCAACACTAGTAAAAGTTGCAGACAGTTCAGATTTTCGGCCACCTGTAATTTTGTCCTCCTTCCTTGCACGTGTGAAGAAACTCATGTAATTTTCAGAGCTATCGAACCCAAGGAGATAAGAGAAAAGTGTGATGATGAGATGCAAAAATGAGGCCTTATGGTGTATTTATAATGGTTAACGTGGGGTCAAGAGACATGTCTTTTCACCAATGGTGACGAGCCATCAAAGGAGGAGCTTCTAGGAAGGGGAATTAGCCCTTAGTTGCACCTTTTAGCAGTGGGAAATCTTACTTGAACATCTATAAACCATATCTCGACCTCCAAGGACTTGCCAATACTTCCCTTTAAGGCTTTATCCCATTAGCTTATTGTCCACCCCTAAGTTGTTGAGAAGTCTAGGGCATCAATAAATTAGGAGATTTCTCTTCTTGATAATTGCTTGTGAAATACTTTTGCTTCTTAGATTATGATCTTCTCTTTCTTATATTATTATTGTGTTCTTTTCATCAAGACAAATACCAAATAAACAATAGAAGACAAGAAACACAATATGTAGGCTTGTCAACCAGGGCAAAAACCTCACTTTTTGAGAGGAAAACCCAATCAGAAGATTCTTCTTATAGATCTTCAATTGACGAATACCACGACCATGACAAAAACCCTTAACTCTAGAGTCCTCCCAAGACCCAGTCACTAACCTCTTCTTCAACGATGCTCTCCTTCTCGGCTTTCTATCCCTTCTTGTGCTTGGCTTTTTCCCTTCCTGATCTCGGCTTCCTTTGAACCTCGATCTCTTCGTGTAGGCATGCCAACCCACCACAGAAACCCTAGCTTGTCTTCACTTTCTTTATAGTCTCCAAGAGAGAGACTTCTTGACTCATCTTCTCTTAGCAAGGTTCTAGTCCCAGCAGTTCCTTCGACTTCTTCTAGATAACTTCGACTCTGTTATCTTCGCATGTAGGAGAACAAACAAACCCAAAACAATACTTGAATACCTTTGCTCTTCTTCTTCTTGACTTTGTTGGTTTGGAGGCTTCTTTAGGTGGCCATCTTGCACTTCTTTTCTCGACTTGCTTCACCGAGTTCATGTCTTCAAATGAGGCCTATATACAAGTTTGTTCATGACTTCTAGGCCGACATGACCTATTGTAGTGAAGCCGACTTCATCTTCTAGATTCTTCTCTTTGTTGTAGGCCGGCATGAGGAGGGCTAGTGACAAGTTCTTGGAGGATGACTTTACATAGACAAGTATGACTCTTTACAAGGTGTAACATGTCTTCATTACATGACAATGATTGTTTCATACTTCTATGACTAGATGACAAAATTCCTAAAGGCTCTCAATGGGAGCCTTAACTCAAAAATAAAATCTCTTGCTCATGAAACCCATGATGCAAGTATTACAGTAATTCTATTTTTCTTATTTACATCTCTTACATAAAAATCACAATGACATGTCATTATGAAGATTAAACCTAGTTACAATTTACAACACTCCCTCTTAACTAGGGAGGTATTCATAATGATACTTGGTCATTCTCAATCTGAAGAATTTCTCATAAGAAGGATTGGATTGGTAACCCATTTGTTTAGCATCATATCTACCAGCATTGTTACATAGCAAGGCCTTGACTAACAGCTCTATCTCTCCACAAGATCTGAGCTCAATACTGGCAAGACCAATGATTTATAGACACTCTCATCATTGTCTCTCTCGGAACATACTCTACCCAGGTACTCAGGTGTGTTCCATGAGGACTATTCTTATCTTGGACTCCCCAGTCCTCAAAGAATATCGGTCCTCCATGACTACTCTTCTCTTGGATGCCCTATCTCATCCTCAAAGAGTATTGGATGCCAAATGATTACCCAATCCTCTCATTCTATCTTCCAAGGTGAAGACCAGAATGATGTGTCTATCTCTCCCTCTCAATTAGGGAGGACATATCTATTCCATTAAAGGAATTTACTCATTCCTACACAAGGAATGTACCTAAGCTCCCTCTTGGTTTAGGAATTTCCAAGTTTCTTCCAAGTAAGAAACTTCTTTCCAGGCTCCCTCTAAAATTAGGCACCTACAGCAACTCCTCAGGTGGAGATGATGCGTACGGAGTCTTCATCTTTTGGGACTTCTTCATAAGGCACAAACCATCCATCACTTTTATCCATGAGTCAGTCATGTCATCATTCCTCTTATTAGAAAATGATCTATCAGTCTACATTTGGCATTGCTTCATGTCATGTTACTTTCATCATGCTTTTTTTCTTCGAAACGTTCTTGCATCCTTCTACATGGAAGACATCCATAGTTATTCCATTTGGTAGCCCTGCATAAGCCCATCCAGATACTAGTTCATAAATAATGAACACTTAAGTCATAATTACCTTTGTGATGGTCTTTCATCATGACATCTTCCTGTAGATATCAACATCCTGCATATATGTTGACACATCTTCTAAAGATATGTATTGTCAAGGGTCACCATCTTTTTCCAGACTTTCGTAAGAGTCTTCATATCTTTCTGAGAGATATCATAGTCAAATCTTCTTGGTCCTTCGGATGTTGACTTCCTTTACCATAGTTGCATAGCTTCATGATTTCTTCCTTTCTTTCTTCACCCAGGAGCTTCAGAGTTCCTCAGTTGTAATCAACCACCTCATACTCCCTATGAGGACATATTATGTTGATTTCATCTAATAAATATGTGAATCATGCATTCTTGCATCCCTTTGAGGGAGGAGATTCTTTCTTTGATCATGCCTCTTGATACAGAGCAGTGATCCATGTTGTTTGCAACCATATGACATGATTGTTGAAGAATCTAGGGCAAAGTAGTGTTGTGATGATTCTTCGTTACTTGATAACAATTTGTGGAGTCTTTTTACATTTCTTGTTAGCTTATGCTTCTTCTTCTTCTTATTAGTTCATATGTGTGTACTTCATTGAACTGCTACCAAAAACAAAATAACAAGAACATAAAGTTTGGCTCTCCGCCAAGGACAAAACCTCTCCACTCTTGAGAGGAAAACCCTTTGTGAGTTTTCTCTTATTGAAGCTTCTTATTTGAACAACTGCCAAACCCTATACCCTTGACTATAGGATCCTCCAAGCATGAGTCAAATCCTTCCTTTTTCTGCACTATAAATTCTGGCAATGGACCTTTGTCTTCCGGCACTCTGCGCCTCAACACTTCGTCTTCCTTCTACTGCTTAGGCTTCTTTTCTTCCTAGGTGAACCCTAGAACATTAGGGCTTATTGTCTTTGTTATAGGGAGAGCCTTCTTCGCTTTCCTTGGATACCTTGTAGGCCTAAGCGTATATCTGAATGAGGCTTTTAAGTGAACTGTCTTCAACTGCTGTTAAATCTGCATAAGTTGACTTCTGGAATCTCCCCACGCGTGGACAAAAACCCTAAAAACAATCATCTTTACCTCATTGTCTTTTCTTTGCTTCTTTGCTACAGAGAAAGGCCTTGTAGGCCTATTTTGCACCCAAAACAATGGTATATGATGACTGTTGCTATGACCGCAGATAGTCCTTCCTTAACCGCGCACATGTCGCTGTAGCTGCTTCAGAAATGGCCTCCTTACCTTCATTGTGTTGTCTCCTTATCTTGCTGCCCTTGTAGCCCTCTTCTTGGTCTTTTCTTTGTCCCTTTAGCCATCTTCTTGCTTGCAGATTTCAGAGAGAGTTGTGTGTTGTATGAGGAGTGGACAACCTCTATAAATAGAGGTTTGTCCCTCCTCTTTAGGCCGACTTGACTGTCCTCTAGGCTGACATGACAATTTACACCAAAATTCATCTTTTATCCATCGCTTTGCTACTTGGAGACTTCGGTGATGCTAGGAGAGGATTTGACTTTGCTTGGAGATGTTTCCATGACTTTGTACATTATGTAACATGCCCTCAAAGGGTCTTATCATAATTATATTTTGACTTTAACTTTCTAGAAGCACTTTAAAATGTGCTTGACCTATTTTCAATGAGCAAGAAACTCATTGACAAATATTACAAAAATAATTTCTCTTTTCTTGAATAAATACAAATTACATTTATGAAGACCTAGCCTAGTTACATTTCCTTCGACACTCCCTCTTAACGAGGGAGGTATTCATACAACATTGTAAGGTGTTTGGCAATTTTCAATCTTGAAGAATTCACATAAGAGAAGTTGGATTTGCAATCCATATCCATCAGCATTGTCATAGTGCAAGGCCTTGACTAACAACTCCATCTCTTTATGATACCATGAGCTACAATGCTGGCGAGACCAATGATTTATAGACACCTTCATCATTGTCTCTCAAGGTACATACCCACCCGAGTGTTCACCAAGTATGACCTTCTAGGACTATTCTTATCTTGGGTTCCTAGCCCTCAAAGAATATCAGTCCTCTTGCCTACTCTTATCTTGGATGCCCTACACATCCTCAAAGAGTATTGGATGCCAGATGATTACCTAATCCTCCCATTCTTTCTTCCCAAATGAAGACAAGAATGTAGTGTCTATCTTGTGTCTTCCCAAGTGAAGACAAGAATGTAGTGTCTATCTTGTGTCTACATTTCCATTCATGGCCTTCATCTAGACTTACGGTTGTTAGTCCTGGTCTAGTGCATGACACATGAAATGGAAAACTCAATTGTCACTCCTTTGTATTCAGGGGTGATCCAAAAACTCCCTCTTGATCAGGGACCTGTCAGAGCTCCCTCTTAACTAGAGACTCTTTCTTTCATCAGCATCTTCTTCTTCGTGTGTCCTTCAGCTGCTTGATCTCCTTCCTTTCTTGATGTCATGAAGTCTTTGTTCGAACTTCTTCTAGGTAGGGCACCATCCATCAATCACTTTCCTTCTTGGTTTGTCATGTCATTGCTTCTTGGAAAGTGGCTATCAAGTTTTCTTGTCATCTTGGCTACTCCTTTGTCATCTATTCCATGCTTCGGAATACTCTTCTCATGGATGCTTCATAGTACTTGCTAGATTACATGCTTTGACCTAGTAGCCCATCATGACTTCATCCTGCTATTGCTTCAACCTTGCTTTTTCTTTTGTTGGATGGCTTCTTCATCACTACATCTCTATAGAGTAGAATCAGTTATCTACACCTTTATATCTTCAAGGCCTTCATAGGTGTCAAGGGTCCTTTCTTCCTTTATCAGAGATGGCATGCCTTCTTTCGGGAGATATCTTTCAAGACATTTTGTCAGATAGTGATTCTTGGTGATCATGGTGTTCTTCACATGCTTGATCTCTTTCTTCATTTGCTTCTTCTCAGATAGATAGGTCAACCATCTAATGCTTCTTGTGAGAGCATTCCTTCATTGTTTGCTTTCTGGACTTGTCAGCATTTCTTCTTGCTTCTTAATCAGCAACCTTATGCTCCTTATGTGAGCATATTCTTTTACTTTCATCGCATTGTAGTGCATGCCCTTGAGCATGTCCTTGGTGAAAGAGATTCTTTCATGCTTGATCATGTTATAGAACTATACCCATGACTCAATAATATACAAATGCTAACATGACTAAACTTCAATGCATACATACCTCATCTTGATTTTCCCTTGATCATCCTTTGGTGTGGCCCTTCTTGCTTCATCTTAGCTTGCCTGCATATCATCCTTTTTCTTGAATCCTGTGAATGGGATTCCCAATGAGACATCTACTTTGGTCCATGAACCTTCTTTTGAAGATTCCATCATAGGATCTTAAAGATCCTTGCCTCCCAAATGTTTCCTTTCTTTTGATGAAGTAGGTATTCTAAGATTCTTATCATGATCAATTTTCTTTCATCATGTATGAGGTCCTATACTAGGTATGCTTCTTTTATATGAATATCTTGAGCTATATCTGCCATGCTCCTATATTCTAGAAGATATTTCTACTTATGCATTTTTGTTCTTCTCATAAATGCTACATCTACATGAGTGTCTAGAACTCTATGTACATCATGCTGCTAGATTCTAGAAGGTGATTCTAGCCATGCAATTTAATTTATACCTACATGCTCCTATATTCTACTCAAAACTTTGAAAGAAGTCTAGAAGTAAAGAGTTTGACCTAGTCATAGTAGAGATCCAGAGGATCTTCCTTCTTTTGCTTCTTTCCTTCTTCTTTCATCTCTTGAGTTATGTGAGCTTCTTTCTTCTTTCTTTTGTTATTGTTGTCCTCCTTAAGCTTGGGACAATTCCTTTTCTAGTGTCCATATTCTTTGCATCCAAAACATTGGATCTTGGACATGTCTCTGTTGTTTGTTCTTCGTGGACCAAACTTGCCAAATTTACCCTTTCTTTTGGCCATGGTAGCAAATGCTTGCTCCTTTGATCCCATGTCTTCTTTTGCCTTAAGTCTGGTTTCCTCTGTTCTGCATAGAGACCACATTTCACTAAGAGTAGTTGCTTCCTTCTTGGCATAAATGCTAGATGTGAAGTTTCCCCACTCCTCAGGTAGAGCATTGAGTACAACAGTTGTCATCTCTCTGTCAGACATGACTTCCCCAAGCTCTTCAAGTTGATCTCTCATTTAAGAGATTTTCATGAAGCAGGGAGCTATTCCTTCCTTTGTTATCTTCATCTTGTACAATTCATTCCTCAAAGATATTACTTCTCCGGTTGTGGATACCGAGAATAGCTCTACTAGCTTATCATAGAATTCTTTTGATGTCTCAAAGTTGGAGAC
Organism: Pinus taeda; assembly: GCA_000404065.3. Lineage (NCBI taxonomy): Eukaryota > Viridiplantae > Streptophyta > Pinopsida > Pinales > Pinaceae > Pinus > Pinus taeda. The sequence goes on from APFE030141637.1 coordinate 28,096, forward strand.
ATAGGGAATGAGAGAGTCTTTGATTGATTCTATCAGAATCCTTTGAGCTCTTGTCTCATCCTTATTGTACTTGGCTAAGACTTGAGTCTGCTCCTTAGCAGGGATAGTGATATTCACTTTGACATGCTCTAGGAGTTCATTCTCCTTGAGTAGTAGATCAATCCTCTTCTTCCATGCAAGAAAGTTATTGGTGCCTACCAATTTATTGCTTTCCTTGCAAAAAGACATTGAAATATATTCAGAAGGGAACATGTACTTACTTGATAGATTTTGAGATGTAATGGATTGACTTCCTCCTTGAAGGTTTGATGGCTTGTCTTCCCTGGATCTTGATGTTCTTCAAGTTGCCTTCAGGTGGACTTGCTTGGTGATGGGATTTGCTTGAAGACTTGTAGCTTGATGTAGGTCCTCCTTCAATCTGCTCTTCTTTGTAGGTGCCTTTATATAAGGTTCTTCTTGATGAATGATGGATTGTAGACCCTTCTTGTCCTTAAAGTGTTTGAGACTTCTATGCTTGATGCTTCAACTTTGTAGATGCTTCTTTTGATGAGTGTTCTTGAGTTGCCCTTTCCTTGATGTGTCACCTTCGCTCTGATTCCATGTTGAAGAATCTAGGGCAAAGTAGTGTTTTGATGATTCTTCATTACTCGATAACAATTTGTGGAGTCTTTTTACTTTTCTTGTTAGCTTATGCTTCTTCTTCTTATTATTAGTGCATATGTGTGTACTTCATCAAATTGCTACCAAAAACAAAATAACAAGAACACAAAGTTTGGCTCTCTGCCAAGGACAAAGCCTCTCCACTCTTGAGAGGAAAACCCTTTGTTAGTTTTCTCTTACTGAAGCTTCTTATTTGAACAACTGCCAAACCCTAGACCCTTGCCTATAGGATCCTCCAAGCACAAGTCAAATCCTTCCTCTTTCTGCTCTATAAATTCTGGCACTCTGCTCCTCAACACTTCATCCTTCTTCTGTTGCTTAGGCTTCTTTTCTTCTTAGGTGAACCCTAGAACATTAGGGCTTCGTCTTCATTATAGGGACAGCCTTCTTCGCTTTCCTTGGATAACTTGTAGGCCTAGGTGTATATTTGAATGAGGCTTTTAACTGAACTCTCTTCAACTGTTGTTAAATCTACATAAGTTGACTTTTGGAATCTCCGCACGTGTGGACAGAATCCCTAGAAGCAGTCCTCTTTAACTCGTTGTTTTTTCTTTGCTTCTTTGCTGGAGAGAGAGGCCTTGTAGGCCTATTTTGCACCCAAAACTGTGGTATATGATGATTGTTACTATGACCGCAGATAGTCCTTCCTTAACCTCGCACGTGTGGTCGTATCTCCTTCAGAAATGGCCTCCTTACCTTCGTTGTCTTGTCTCCTTATCTCGCTACCCTTGTAGCCCTCTTCTTTGTCTTTTCTTCGTCCTTTTAGCCCTCTTCTTTCTTGTAGATTTCAGAGAGAGTTGTGAGTTGTATGAGGAGTGGACAGCCTCTATAAATAGAGGTATGTCCCTCCTCTTTAGGCCAACTTGACTGTCCTCTAGGCTGACATGATAGTTTACACCAAAATTCATCTTTTATCCATCGCTTTGCTGCTTGGAGATTTCGTTGATGCTAGGAGAGGATTTGACTTTGCTTGGAGATGTTTCCATGACCTTGTACATTATGTAACATGCCCTCAAAGGGTCCTATCATAATTATATTTTGACTTTGACTTTCTAGAAGCACTTTAAAATGTGCTTGACCTATTTTCAATGAGCAAGAGACTCAATGACAAATATTACAAAATAATTTCTCTTTTCTTGAATAAATACAGATTACATTTATGAAGACCTAGCCTAGTTACATTTCCTTCAACAATGACTTCCACAATATTAAATGTGAGCACACATACTTCATCTCTCCTTTGGGTCATCCAAATTTTCTGCTGCAACTTCCTTTGAATGAAGGAACTTCATCCCCTTGAACTGCTTCACTATTATGTCATCATACCATTCAAGGAATTCAACACTTGCTTTTCCTCATGATCGATGAACCTTATAATGAAGATTCAATTAGAGAATCTGGAGGATCTTGCCTATCCTATCCTGCAAATGTTACCTTATTGACCGATGTATGATGAGCCTTGTCCTAGATGACTTCTTCCTTTTTCCATAAGTATCACTTGTGTTTTCAATGAGGTTTCCAAGAGCTACATCCTACATAGTTGACTTCCATAGGTTTTGTTCTAGATATCCATCATATTATATATGTCACGAGCTCTTTACTTCTAATGCTTCTACCATGATACCATTCTCTAATATGATGCATCCTATATTATCATCAATGCTTCCTATCGATAATTTACAACATAAGAGTACCTTTTAGTGAAGGAGATTATCTCAGTCATAGTAGAGATTTCTCACTTCCTCCTTCTTAGGCTTCTTTGTCTGAGGTTCTTCCACTTCTTCGGTAATATGGGCTTCTTCCTTATTTCTCTTGTTATTGTTCCTTTAGGACAATCTCTTCTATAGTGCCCATATTCTTAACATCTATAGCACTGAACCTTAGCCATGTTCTTCTTTTTCTTCTGAGGGCCAAATTTACCGAACTTTCTTTTCTTTTTGTCACTAATTGATCCTTTTCATTTGATCTTTTGTCACTTTCTTTCCTCAACCTGTCTTCTTCTGCCTTGCATAGAGACCACGGTTTGGTGAATGGGATAGCTTCCTCTTCCTCAGTAGATATGAGGTTACCTTGTTCATCAGTCAATGCATTTAGAATAATGGAGATCATTTCTTTATCAGGTACCATCTCTCCTAGATCTTGCAATTGAGTTTTAATTTGAGATGCTTTTGAAAGGCATGAAGATATCCCTTCATCCTTTGATACCTTCAATTTATATAGATCAGATCTAAGTGATATGATCTTTCCTATTGTACTTTCAGAGAAAAGTTCTACCAGGTCATCATATATCTCTTTTGATGTCTCCAGCTCAGCTATAGAGGGAATAAGGGGATATTTTATGGATTCCTTAAGAATCCTTTGAGCCTTTAGATCCCTTTCCATGTATTCAAATAGTGCTTGTTCTTCAGATGCCTTGGAGACCTTTCCATGGACATGATCAATGACTTCATTTACTTCGAGGATTATGTTTATCCTTCTTTTCCATTCAAGGAAGTTTGATATCCCAACCAGCTTATGGTTTTCCTTGAAACATGAAGTCATTTTTACTACATTAGATTATAAGAGAACGGTACTTACTTGTGAAGATAGAATCTTCAACTTGACGATGACGAACTTAATGCTTCTAGAATGATCCTTTTAAGGATAAGAAGGTTCTTACTTCGACGAGGGAAGACTGCCTTCTTTTGGATGATCTTCTTCAACTGAAATCCTCTCTTCAATAAAGAAGATTGCCCTTTATGACAACGTGTTTCGATTTAGCCTTCCTTACTCTTTGAAGTGCTTCCACTCCTTCAACGATGGATGAGTGATGATCTTAGAAGTGCTTCTAGGGTTTTGATCATTTATTTCTGCTTCCTCCTTGATGACGAATTCAAGAATCTTGCTAAATTAGATTTTCTTCAATTTGAGGTTTTAGTATGATGAAGATCTTGATCTCCTGCTTGATATCTTAATCTTGTTTTGATGCCTTTCTTGAACCTTGATCCTTATGTGTCTCTTTGATTTGATGCCCTTTCTTGACTTCAGCACCTAAGCTCTTATACCATGTTAAGAAATCTAGGGCATCAATAAATTAGGAGATTTCTCTTCTTGATAATTGCTTGTGAAATACTTTTGCTTCTTGGATTATGATCTTCTCTTTCTTATGTTATTATTGTGTTCTTTTCACCAAGACAATGACCAAATAAACAATAGAAGACAAGAAACACAGTATGTAGGCTTGTCAGCCAAGGCCAAAACCTCTCACTCTTTGAGAGGAAAACCCAATCAGAAAATTCTTCTTATAGATCTTCAATTGACGAATACCAAGACCATGACCATGACAAAGACCCTTGACTCTAGAGTCCTCCCAAGACCCAGTCACTAGCCTCTTCTTCAACAATGCTCTTCTTCTTAACTTCCTATCTCTTCTTGTGCTCAGATTCTTCCCTTCTTGATCGTGACTTCCTTTGAACCTTGGTCTCTTTGTGTAGGCTTGCCAACCCACCACATAAACCCTAGCTTGTCTTTGCTTTCTTTATAGTCTCCAAGATAGAGACTTCTTGACTCAGCTTCTCTTAGTGAGGTTCTAGTCCCAGCAGTTCCTTCAACTTCTTCTGGATAACTTCGATTATGCTATCTTCGCATGTAAGAGAACAAACTAACCTAAAACAATACTTGAATACCTTTGCTCTTCTTCTTCTTGACTTCGTTGGTATGGAGGCTTCTTTAGGTGGCTATCTCGCACTTCTTTTCTCGACTTGCTTCACCAAGTTCATGTCTTCAAATGAGGTCGAGTATGGGTATATATACAAGTTTGTTCATGACTTCTAGGCTGACATGATCTCTTGTAGGGAAGCTGACTTCATCTTCTAGATTCTTCTCTTTGTTGTAGGCCAACATGAGGAGGGCTAGTGACAAGGTCTTGGAGGATGACTTTACATAGACAAGTATGACTCTTTACAAGGTGCAACATGTCTTCATTACATGACAATGACTCTTTTATACTTTTATGACTAGATGATAAAATTCCTAAAGGCTCTCAATGGGAGCCTTGACTCAAAAATAAAATCTCTAGCTCATGAAACCCATGATGCAAGTATTACAATAATTTTATTTTTCTTCTTTACATCTCTTACATAAAAATCACAATTACATGTCATTATGAAGACCGAACCTAGTTACAATTTACAACATGAGCCTCTATCTTTATTGAAAATCCTTAAGGGTGTTTAGTAGCAAGTCCCTTAGAAAGTTATTTAGCTTCGATTCCTAGGTCATCTAACCTCTAAGTCTTTCCAGGGAAGCCTCCTTTGTGGGGATAATATCCAACCACAAAACAACAGGAGAGAAGCCACTTAGGTGATAGTGGTGGTTGATCCCATTGTTTCCCTAAGACCTAAATCACCTAGTGAGGCTTTGCACTAAGCTACAAGATTTTGTCGTAACAAGGAACAAATAACATCCACTTATTGAACTTTTATTTTATTCAAATGGTATTTGTTTAGAGTTTGAATTTCAAGAATTAGGACATAGTATAATAGTTATAAATTATTATGGTCCATATGTGGATAAGAAGTCATTTTGGGATGCATTTTTTGCTCAAGAGGTCAAAAAGAAAAATAAGATAATAAGAGGGGGTGATTAAAATTTAACTCTCGATAGTTTTCAAGTCTAAGGGGTCAATGCAAGGCCCGGTAGACTTGTAGAGTACTTTAGATTTAAGATAGAGGAGATGGATTTAGTTGATGTGGAAACCATAAAGACGATGCCTACTTGGAGGAATAATACGCTTGGAGTAAATGGAGATTCCAAGAGATTGAATAGTTTCCTTGGTTTTGAGAAACTCCTAATGGAAGTGGAGAAAATCCAATCCTAGGTGAATCTAGAAGGGAGGTCAGACCATCATCTTATTCTCCTTTAGATTGAAAAAAGAGATACTAAGACAACTTCATTTAAGTTTAAAACAAATTGGTCAAAATAGGAAAAGTGCATTATCTTAGTGAAAGAAGAATGGGTGGGATATGATCCACCATCAAGGGACTCAACAAGCTTCCAATGTTTAATTTTTGAAAAAAAAAGTTGTTATGGCATCGAAATCTCAAAAGTTTAAAGACTCTGACAAGGAATTAAAGAAAGTGGAACAAGAACTCTCTGCATTGTATGCTCAGAATCTAGTGAGAGATTTTTCTAAAGAAGAAAAAAGCAAGATGAAGGATTTGGACAAGTCAAAGCAGAAGATGCTAGAAAGGAGAGAGGTGAAGTGGAGGATAACAAGTACAACTATTTGAGTGGAAAAGGTTGATGACAATCCTACTTTCTTTCGTTACTTTTCCAATCATGGGAAGAGAATAAACACTAGTTGGGAGATGAAAAAAAAGATGGAAAAAGGATAGAAATGTTCTAAGAAATGGCAGAATTAGGAGTTTTTCACTTTCATTCTCTATATTTTGATTTGAGTAGAATTAATATTGTTAATTTATGGTATGTTCTATGCTTAGAGCAATTTACTTATCTTTCTTATTATTATCCACAGATTAGCAATCACATGTACATAAAGTAAAGTGCAGATAGAACATTACACGATCAACAGAAAACAAGCCAAGACAAGAGACACAAGATGTGGCAGCTAGCCAGGAACAAACCCAATGTGGGGAAACCCTGTGATCAAATATTCCTTTATCTTCAATAATTCAGCAAAGAGATAGTACATAAATCTGATTTACATCAGCAGCAGCAAACCCTAGATCAGCCAAACTAGGGCAGACAATATCTTGCAAACCAACCGTCGGATCGGCTTGATTCCTTCACCAAAAAATGCGGCCTTCAGAGGAGATCCAGATTCACCTACAGCGCAGTTCTAAGAGGCAGACTGATGGTCAATGCTGGTCAAACTTTGGTTCTACAGTTGCAGCCCTAAAACTGTGTCCTTCCTTCCACATGTGTGAGAGAAGAGTCTCTTTCTGCGCAGTAGGAGAAGAGCCTCTTTTCCGCACAGGAGAGAGAGAGAGATGTGATGAGATGAGTGAGTCCAAATGAGGAAAAGACCTCCTATATTTATACACAACTGTTGATGATTGAATAGTTGCGACTGTTGGGCTTCTGAGCCTACATGAGTTGTTGGTCGGCTTGATAATTATTCCATATTTTGTGTAGTATTTACCGGATTATCCATAGTATCATATTCATCATGTTGACGTTTCGAACCCCAAAGGGATCCATCATCAGGACCAAAAAATGGTAGATATTGTTCTTTGAAAGAAGAATCCTTCGACTAGTGTATATATAAACCTAATTAATCCTAAATAGTGAAAGCCAACTAAGCCTACATATATTAGTTTAATTTTATTCTTTATTTTTATTTATTTATTTATTTCAGTTTTTAATTTATTTGTTTTGATTATTTATTTATTTTAATTATTATAATTAATTTTAATTAAATTATTTATAATTGGTTTAATTAATTAATTATAATTTATTTTATGTTTCTTTTAATTTAAATTAATTAATTTAATTAGTCTAATTAATTAATTAATTTAATCAACTTATAATTACTTTATTTTAATTATTAATTTATTTTATGTGATTAATTATTAATTAGTTTGGAAATTAGTTAATTAGTTGAATTTGATTAAATTCTTTATTAATTAGTTTAATTAATTATTTATTTAATTTTTGTTTTTATGTTTCTTTTAATTTAATTAATTAGTTAATTAGTCTAATTAATTTTAATTATTTAATATTTTATTTTATTATTATAATTATTTATATTTTTATTTTATGTTTATAATTATTAATTAGTTTTAATTAATTTAGTCCTAAGAATTCTAATTTTAAACAAGAAACCTATCTAATTATTTAATTAATTAATTTAATTGATTATAATTTTATATAATTTTAAATGTAATATAATCTAAATTTATTTTGTTATTATTAATTAGTTTTAATTATTGATTGATTTTATTATTTATTTATTATATTTATTTATATTTTATTTCATTTTATTTTATTTTTATCTACCATTTTTTGGCCCTGATGATGGATCCCCTTTGGAGTTTGAAATGTCAACATGATGAATATGATACTATGGATAATCCGGTAAATACTACACAAAATAACGACCACAGGAGCTTAAAGTCTTAAATTATTCCATAATCAAAATAAATTCATATCTCCATAAATACTTATCGGAATCGGATGATCTTTAGATCAATCCTACACTTCTCGACGAGAGGAATCTAACAAAAATATTATCAACCATGAATAAGATGACCCACATGGAGTTTGGCCCTAGTTGCCAATTTTAACACTCCCTCTCAACTAGGGAGAACTCCATCTGCAATTCGTTTGTCGGTCGCTACTATTCATCCATCAAATGCACTGCCTTGTATAGCTTGACCCCTGCTCTGCTCTGCTCTATCCTGCCTGCTCTGCTCTGTTCTGTTTTGCCCTGTTATGATCTGCTCTGTTCTGCTCTACTCTGCTTTGTCCGAATTATGAAGAAGAAGAAATGATCGAGGATGTATCATATTGACTCAAAGTCAGTCTCAGAGTGTGTAGCACTGGTCCCAAACCAGTCCTCAACTGACTCGAAGTCAGTGTCATAATGGGTACAACTCCTACCACTGGTCCCAGACCAGTATCATCCTCCACTGACTCAAAGTCAATCTCAAATTATGTACCACTGGTTCCAAACCAGTCCTCAATCGACCCGAAGTCAGTGTCATAGTGGGTACAACTCCTACCACTGGTCCCAGACCAGTATCATCCTCCACTGACTCAAAGTCAGTCTCAGAGTGTGTACCACTAGTCCCAGACCAGTCCTCAACCAACTCGAAGTCAGTGTCATAGTGGGTACAACTCCTACCACTAGTCCCAGACCAGTATCATTGATCCCAGAGCAATGAAGGTCATCCTACCATAGGGAGTACGGTAGATACAGCGATGCGTCCATTGGTACTACTATGGTCCCTATCCTCATTTCCCTGCTCATTGATCAGATGAGAGGTACTTTCCATGAGTCCCAGACTGCATGGGTAGGATGCCACGACAGGAAAACTAATCAATCTTGTCCTCACAGGAGAACTAATCATCCTGCTACACAATCGTCATGGAGAACACATCATCCAAACCTCACAGGAGAACTAATCATCCTGCTACACAATTGTCATGGAGAACACATCATCCAGACCTCACAAGAGAACTAATCATCCTGCTACATAGTCGCCACGGGGTGTTACAGGGAAAGTTTTGATTCTTTTACCCTGTGGTCATATGTCGCTCCAAGAAGTACCCCGCACCCCCCCTTGGAGCTAAAAGAGCTCCATACATCATACTGGACCCTCATCAGAGGGTTTCTGAACGACACCAAGTCGTTCTCGAAAAGTCAAAAATTTGACCTTTCCTAGGGGCTTTGTCAAAATGTCGGTGACCTGTTCATCTGTACCAATATGTTGGAGCCTTATAGCTCCCTACTGCACCATATCTCGAATATAGTGGTACCTGATATCGATATGCTTGGAGCGATCATGAAATATGGGATTCTCTGACAAACGAATCCCACTCTGGTTGTCACATAGGATCACGCTAGTATCTAGTGTAAATCCAAACAACTCACTGAAGAGCTTCCGTAACCAAACTGCCTCACAGGAGGTCATGCTAGCAGCAATATACTCTACCTCGGCAGTGCTCAAAGCCATCGACTTCTACTTCCTGCTCATCCAGGATATTGAAGCAGATACCAAGGAGAAACATCACCCAGAAGTGCTCTTACGATCCACCACACTGCCTGCCCAATCAACATCTGTGTATCCAAGTAGTCTCACATCTCCAGCAGTGTATCTTAGCCCATATGTACTTGTGCCACGAAGATATCTTAACAGATTCTTGGCACCAATCCAATGTATGTGATGAGGTTCAACCATATGTTGACTTAATGTGTTGACTGCAAAGCATATATCTGGACGGGAGTTCACTAAGAACATTAATGCTCCGACGAGTTGCCGATACTCGGTAGCATTTCGTAAAACAGGTCCAGCAGCACTACCGCTTAACTTCTTGAAGTCAAGCTCCATCGGAGTAGTTACAAGCTTGCAGTCTACCATACCGAATCTTTCCAATATCTTCACCACATATTTTCCTTGAGATAAGAAAATTTCCCTTGGCTTCTGCCAGACTTCAAGTCCTAGGAAATAGTGCATGAGTCCTAGGTCCTTCATTTCAAATTCAGAAGCCAACTCCCTCTTACATTTGTGAATGAGAGGGTCTACACCTGTTAGGAAGAGGTCGTCCACATACAACACTAGTATGAGAGGTTTGTCATATTCAACCTTAAAATAGAGGTTAGGGTTGGCTTCACTCTTAGTGAATCCTAGCTTCATCAAGTAGCTATTGATACTCTCATACCATGCTCGGGGTGCTTGCTTCAGCCCATAGAGAGCCTTCTTCAACCTGCATACATGAGATTTTTGATCATAAATCTCAAATCCTTGGGGTTGCTCCACACAGACATCTTCTTTGATCAAACCATGCAAGAACATGGCCTTGACATCCATCTGATGTAGATTCCATCCTTGTGAAGCCAAAAGAGCTATGATCGAGCGGATGGTGGTATATCTGGCAACATGGGCAAATATCTCGTTGTAGTCTATACCTTCCTTTTGGGAGAAGCCACAAGTAACAAAACGATCCTTATACTTATGTACTTCCATCAGCTGCATGCTTTATCTTGTAAAGCCATGTAGAAGTGACAACTGTCTTGTCCTGGGGTTTGGGAACTACTTCCCAGACATCTTTCTCCATAATAGACTCATATTCTTCGGTCATAGCATCCTTCCATACTTGATGCTTGACGGCATCTGAGAATGATGAAGGGTCATTTTGTATGATCGTGCTCATGATGGTTAGGTATCCATGATACCTGTTGGGTTTCTTACTTTCACGGAAGGTTCCTCGGGGTGCAGTGTGTCCTTCAGCATCATCGAGTAGCCCTCTAAGCCAATATGGCCTCTTCCTAGAAGAGGAAGGCTCAGGTGGATCAATAGGATCCATGGGTTCATCCACATCGAGCATTGTTTCATCATCATTTTCTTTTGGTTCCCTGGTGTCAGCTTCTTGAGAGCTCCTTAAAGTAGGAAGATTGTTCACCTTGCTGAGAGCCATATCTTCATCAAAGGTGACATCATGACTAATCACGACTTCCCTTTGATCGGCTACATAGATTCTATAGCCTTTAGTATTTTCACCATAGCCCATGAAAATTCCCTTCTTTCCAGATGCACCCAATTTATTTCTTTTCTCTTTTGGCACATGAATATATATAGGGCTTCCAAAAATTCTAAAATGAGAAACATCAAGTTTCTTACCGGTGAACTTTTCTTCAGGATTCTTCGAACCCAATGCTTGATTAGGGCATTGATTTGTATATATGGTAGCGTTTGTAGTTTCAGCCCATAGAAACTTCAGAAGTCTTTGATCATGTAACATGGCCCGGACAACTTCCATCATTGTGTGGTTCTTCCTTCCCACCACACCATTCTGCTTGGGAGTATGTGGTGTAGTAGTCTCCCTCTTAATGCCAGCCTCAGATATGCCTGAGTGAACCAACTGTAATACATCGGAGGTCTTGGCTTTGGCTGAGGGGAATGGTCCCCTTTTGAGCTTTCTTCGACACATCCCAGACATAACACCCTTCTTACCTCTACTCAAAATTCAGGCATCCCTGTCACCATTTGTCTTTACACCGAGGTTATAAGCTTTATAATGAGGGGGGTAAACCTCATGCCAAAGTTTGGACTGAAGAGAGTGTCATAAGACATGCACACCTAGCAGACTTCCCGTTGACCTGATATATGAATCACACTAAACCCAAGAGTAAAGGCATGCTTTAACATTATTTTTTCCATATACATACCTTGCCATTGCTGAAGGTTACCTTGTAGCCTTTGTCTTCCATTGTCGAGATGGACACTAGGTTCTTTTTGAGGTCAAGTACATTCGGACTTTCTAGCCTTCTTGAATGGTTGTCCTCTTCCTCGATCCCCAGCTCTCCTTGATCTTCAAGGGTTAGATTGATAAACATCTTCCATATGTGATAGTCAGCTTTCTCACGGAGCTTGTCTTCGGCAGGAAAGTGTGTTTAGGACCCCATCATTCTTTTAGGATAACCTTGCCAATCTTCTCTTTAGTGATTGCTCTTGCTCTTGCTCGGGCTTTGTCTTCACCTCAGCTCTGATACCATGTTAAGTTATGGTATGTTCTATGTTTATAACAGTTGACTTCTTTTTCTTATTATATTCCACTGATTAGCAATCACATGTACATAAAGTAAAGTGCAGATAGAACATTAAACGATCAACAAAAAACAAGCCAAGACAAGAGACACTAGATGTGGTGGCTAGCCAGGGACAAAGCCCACAATGTGTGGGGAAACCCTTTGATAAAATATTCTTTTATCTTCAATAATTCAGCAGAGAGAAATAGTACAATGAATTTGATTCATATCAGCAGTAGCAAACCCTAGATCAGCAGCATCAGCATTAGTGGCTTCATTATCAAACTAGGGCAGACGA
>APFE030141639.1:11042-46454 GCA_000404065.3 Pinus taeda
TAATATTAATATGATTAAATTAAATTATGTTTGTATTTTAATAAAAATCAATTTTATGGAAGTATTTTTTTTCCCTTGGAAAAAAGTCGTAATTTTCATTAATAATAAGAAATTACATTTTGTTGATGTTGTAGCATATGTAGTTTGTGGCTAGATAGCCCGCTAGATGAGTGATACAAAAATGATACAAAAAAGACAAAACTGGGCTCCGCGCAGGGAGCGCTGTAAAAACATCCCAAAGATGGTGACTGTCTCTTCACAGAGAGAATGATAACTATAAACATCCAAAAATGGAAACTATCTCTTCACAAAGAGATCAATAAACTGTACTGTATGTTTATGTGCAACTTAAAAAAGAAAAGAAAACATAATTATATACAGTTGTTAAAAAAACCATGATAAGTTCATGGTCCCTATTGAGCATGCAAATCGATGAATAGTCTATGATAGTGTCGGTAGAATACTCCATCGATTTCTTCCTGAATTAACCAATCATCATCCTACTTGAGCGCTGCCTCCTTTGATAGGAAGTCTGCCCCTAAGTTACCTTGGGTAGCCCTAGATTGCGTCATTGGAGGTGAGGAAGTCTCGATAGGTGCCTTTCCATGCTTTCTCTACATTCCAACAATAGGTGCCTCAACTGTATCCCCAGAGGTCTTCAGAGTTGAAAATAGTTAATATTATTTTGTATTAATGGAGAAATGGTTACACAAGTTGTAACGTATCTCCTTAGTTTAGGATTTGTTCCTAGAGTTTAGGAGTTTGGTTGCAACTTCCTGATCTCTAGTAATGTACTTAATGATGTAATTACTCATTTGATGTATGTAGAGTGTACGAAGAGAGTTCTCTTTGTTTGGGTGCAGTCTCCAGGTGCAGTACTCACCTGTGAGCTACAACTCCTTCTTTTTCAATTCAAGTCTGATTTTTATCTTGGTATCAGAGCACAAAGTAGGGACAACCTTAATTTTTTTTTTTTAGGATGCATCCTTGATTACAGAACTGTAGTAGCGGTGGAGTATATAGAAGCATTCATAGAATTAGGTGGACTGCAGTAACACCTGTAGCACAAGTCTTATATGATTGATCATCTCTGAGCGGAAGAAAGGGTTGACGCGGTTTCATCGCTAATAGTCACACCATTTTTTAGCGGAACAAAGGGTTGGCATGGTTTATTAAGGAACAACCGTACCATTTGGCGTGGTTTTGAGGGTGATAATCGCACCAGCGTGCCAAAAATTGCTATTGGCGCGGAAAAGTAAGCCTTAATCGCGCCAATTTTGAAAGACGCGTCGATCTTATTTTCAACGCGGGTCTTTTGCCATCGAGAAGTGCCAACCTCTTTCTCTTTGGAAGATCTGCAATTTTTTTTTGAAGATCGACCTTGCCCGGTGGTGGCACTTTGAAAGTTCCTGATTTGTTCGGTGGCAGCAGATCGGATTTGCCCGGTGGTGGTGCATTGATGTTCCTGATCTGTTCGGTGGCAGCAGATCAGATTTGGCTGGTGGTGGCACATTGAAGTTCCTGATCTGTTTGGTGGCAGCAGATCAGATTTGCCTGGTGGTGGCGCATTGAAGTTCCTGATCTGTTCGGTGGTAGCAGATCAGATTTGCCCGGTGGTGGTGCATTGAAGTTCTTGATCTTTTTGGTGGTAGCAGATCAGATTTGCCTGGTGGTGGCGCATTGAAGTTCCTGATCTGTTCGGTGGCAGCAGATCGGATTTGCCCGGTGGTGGCACATTGGAGTTCCTAATCTGTTTGGTGGTAGAAGATCGGATTTTCCTGGTGGTGGCACATTGAAGTTCCTGATCTGTTTGGTGGCAGCAGATCGGACTTGCCCGGTGGTGGCTCATTGAAGACTTATTCATCAGAGGATAAGAAATTTTATCAATATGAATAACAGTGATGAGTACTCTCCTAAGCCAGAAAAGCTGTGGTCTATTATCAAGTCAGTAGATTATTTGCTCAGGGAGCAGCGATTTCTATTTATTTTGATACGAATCGCCATCGCATTGACTTTCTTTATCCTTCAGCCTAGTTTTTTGGCTTCTAATGTTAATGAAAATGGAAGGTTTTTGCCCGAAAAACCTCATCAGGTTGTTTATGAGACTCCTGTTTCTTAGTTTGCTCAGTATCATTCGGGTTCGATGGTGAATTCGGGGGCTAAAGTGCTCCTAGGTTTGAAGAGAAAGTCCCTGCGAGTTGTTGTGACAGGTGGAGCTGGCTTTGTTGGCAGTCATCTAGTCACCAAGCTCATGGCAAGAGGCGGCAGTGTTATTGTTGTCGACAATTTCTTCACAGGAAGGAAGGAGAATGTTTTGCATCATTTTGGCAATCCAAGGTTTGAACTGATAAGGCATGATGTTGTTGAACCCTTATTGTTGGAGGTTGATCAGATCTACCATTCGGCTTACCCTGCTTCCCCTGTGCATTACAAAAACAATCCTGTGAAGACTATCAAAACTAATGTTGTGGGAACCTTGAACATGCTCAGACTTGCCAAGCGTGTTGAGGCACATTTTTTGCTTACAAGTACTAGTGCGGTTTATGGAGATCCTCTTGAACATCCTCAAACTGAAGCTTACTGCGGCAATGTTAATCCCATCGGAGTCCGCAGTTGCTATGATGAGGGTAAGAGAACAGCCGAAACTCTGACTATGGATTATCACAGGGGAGCAAATGTTAAGGTTTGGATTGCTCAAATTTTCAATACATACGACCCACGAATGTGCCTTGATGATGGTCGGGTTGTAAGTAATTTTGTTGCTCAGGGTTTGCGCAAGGAGCCTTTGGGAGTCTATGGAGATGGGAAACAGACACAGAGTTTCCAGTTCGTTTCTGATCTGGTTGAAGGCCTTATGCGACTTATGGAGGACGAACATGTTGGTCCTTTCAATCTTGGGAATCCTGGGGAATTTACAATGTTAGAACTAGAACAGGTTGAAGAAGGAAAGGATGAATCTAATAATGATTGGCACATTCCATTGCTAATGGAAGAAAACAGTGAGGAAAATGAAGAGAAGGAGCATAAACAAGAAGAAGAAGTAACAAACAATGTAGTCAATGATACAAGCCCAGAAAAGGTTGAAATAGATAGATTTGAGGTAAGTCCCCTACCAAGGAGATCAAGTAGGAAGACTCGATTACCTTCTAAATTGAAAGACTATGCATTAATGTCAAAGATTTTAAACATTGTAGAACTTGCAAATTATGAGGAAGCAAGTAAATCTGATGCATGGAGGGCTACAATGTATGAGGAAACAGAATCAATAAATAGAAACCATACTTGGGATTTGGTTGAATTGCCTGAAGGTAAAACCCCCATACGATGCAAATGGCTGTATAAACCAAAAATAAATGCAGATGGGAGTATAGAGAAACTTAAAGCTAGACTGGTAGCAAAGGGTTACTCACAGCAAGAGGGAATAGATTTCGATGACACCTTTGCTCCTGTAGTCAAATTAAACATCATTAGAATGTTAATTTCCTTAGCAATAAAACACAAATGGCAGCTACACCAACTAGATGTTAAGTTTGCATTTCTGAATGGTGACTTGAAGGAAGAAATTTATTTAGTACAACCTGAAGGTTTTGTGATAAAGGGGCAGGAACATCTTGTGTGTAAATTGAAAAAGGCACTTTATGGTTTAAAACATGCACCTAGGTCGTGGTATGAGACAAATGACTCATTTTTGTACAACATGGCTTTCATAGGAGCTTGAATGATCCAAATTTGTATACCAAGTTTAATAAACGGAGGCAAATTATTTTGATTTATTTGTATGTAGATGATATGATCATAATAGGGAATGCTAACAATCTGATCAAAGAAATCAAACAATAGATGTCACAAGTGTTTGAGATGAAATATCTCAGAAATATTCATTATTGCTTGGGATTGGAGGTATGGAAAGACCAGGCTCATTTTGTTCGAGAGAAACAATAGCCAAAAGAGATATGTATTGAATATTGTAAAACTTGTGATAACATGGCTGATATTTTTACTAAGACTCTTGGGTGTGTAAAGTTTGAATTGTTTAGAGGGATGCTAGGAGTTTAGGATAATCGTTTCTCCATTAAGGGGGGGAGTTAAAAATAATTAATATTATTTTGTATTAATGGAGAAATGGTTACACAAGTTGTAACATATCTCCTTAGTTTAGGATTTGTTCCTAGAGTTTAGGAGTTTGGTTGCAACTTCCTGATCTCTAGTAATGTACTTAATGATGTAATTACTCATTTGATGTATGTAGAGTGTATGAAGAGAGTTCTCTTGGTTTGAGTGCAGTCTCCAGGTGCAGTACTCACCTGTGAGCTGCAACTCATTCTTTTTCAATTCAAGTCTAATTTTTATCTTTTAGCTACTCCTATGTATGATCTACTACAGTAAGGTGTCGAGGCTAATCCACAGGGGGATCCATATCCATTTCCTGAGAAATATTTTTGTTCTTTTGATTGAGTGAGAAATCCCTGAATAGATGTCCCACCTTATGGCATCTTCTACAATGATATGGAATGCCTTCATAATCTAACAACTATTTTTGCGAGGAAGATCTCCAATAAATCGTGATGTGCTCCTGCAGTCCACCTCTGGTATCCAGATGAACCAATATGCTTGTGTATGCCATCATGCCCGTAGTCTGATAGGATTTATCATATTCCATGTAGGTACCTAGCAAGTTCCCAATCTTTCTAAAAATGTCCTCGGACCAATACTATAATGGCAGGCCAGGTAGCGTGATCCAAATAGGGCCAACACTAATTTGCTCAGTCTCTGGGTCAAAAAGTGGCGTTCAAAATTTTAATAAGATAGGAGCATGTTCAAAGTGCGAAAAGGAGGAAAGGACCTAGTTCGTATGGTCTACCCTAGCAAATCTCAATGCAAACCATCCCCTCATAAATGTTTGAAAAAAGGGGATGTCCGCTAGGTGATGTCCCCAAATCTCAGTTGCTCAGTTTTTCAAACGAACTGCTAAGTAGTTTCGGTCTCTGATTCTACCAACCAAAACCCTATATGCATTGTCCATAGTATCTCCCCACTGAATGTCCTCCTCAAGATTTAGGATCACATCATCTACCTCAGTCTTAAAGCATTTCTGCTTTTTCTGGGGTTTGGTTGCTGAGATGTGGGGATGCTCTAAAACCCTTGCTGTGTTAGGGTCCTCGGTCGGAGGGTTAGGGTTTATAGGTATTTCAGGGATGACCTCCAAGAGTGGAGGAATAGAGGAAAAACAACCCGAGGGGGGAGAAGAAGAGGAGGGATTAAGGTCGATGCTCAGGGGCTCAACAGAGGGTACTTCATCGAATAACTCAACCAGATGGGGAAATGGGTCCGATATAGGGGCTTTCAATTCCACGGAAGGGTTTATACAACCCGTAATAAACCATAGTGTAGTTAGGGATGAAAAAGGCGATGAGAAGGTCAGACAAATAGGAAGCTCGTCCAACAATACAGTAGCAGAATTAGCAGGTCCTGAGAATTGAGGGTAAACTTGTAAATTTCCAGTAAACCCTTCACTGAAATTTAACATACCTTTAGAGGCAACATATGTGGACTACCAGATGGAACCTTCCTCTAGCGGTTCATCTGAATAATCCACAACATCAAGGTCCATAATCATAGCTGCACCGAGAACGAAGGTAACTGCATCAAACAAGCTGGCCGATGGAAGCGACACAAACAGAGGTGGAGTGGAAATGGAATCACAATGTAAATGATGGGGAGTAGTAAGCGAGTGCGAGGTAAATGGTAACAGGTAAAAACACTCAGGTAAGTCGCATGTGATAGCTGAGGAAGAGAAACGCAAAAGAACGGCGCAACGTAGACCAAAAAACCCTCCAGCGTAAAGGTAAACCGAGATTATTAGGGGTTGGGTGAATGCCACGGTAAACCTTAGGGTGGTTGCAGGTTAGGTTATGGTCTACAACAGTACCCTGTACCACTAGTAGGAACCCTTAGCCTTTTTCCGCCGCAGTCGCTATCCTTCCATCGTTCTTTCCCTTTTCTTTTTATAGAAGTATTAATCGAGAAAATATATTATTATGGAGATAATATTAATAAGAATTAGTATTCTAATAGATAAATAATAAATAATAAAACTAATTAAGTTAAATTAATAATAATATTAATAATAATAATAATAATAATAATAATAATAATAATAATATAATAGAGCCCCAAGAGTTAGCTCAATCAGTCAAATCAAGTGCCTCGCCAATGGGAGGTCACAGGGTCGAATCTCGAAAGCTCTTGGGGTCAGGTCAGTAAATAGGTTGAGGGGTGTTGATGCCCTTCGGGTGGTGTCTACTCAGTGTTAAAAAACCCTGGACGTAGCGGCTACCCACTGACCCAGGTATCCGTGAACCAGTATGTGAAAATAATAATAATAATAATAATAATAAGGAAAGAATAAGAAGATAACAGGAAAACACAAAAAATTCTAGGAAGAAAGAGCAGGGATCCAACACCTACTAATACTCCAACCATTGTCTCTGTTCAGATTGATGGGCCTTTTTCCAACCTCTAAGGCTTCCTAAATTTTCGATGATGAAAGTTGTCAATCCTAGCAATGACCCTCGCCTCTTCTATGTTGCAAAACAATAACACAGAGGCTACACTAGTATTATAGGGACCTAACACAAATTCCTTCCCTCTATAAACACTTTTGGATTTACAATTCTTCCTTAAATTCCCTTGTTTTCAACATTTCCAACATCTTTTTACTAAATTTGCTGCAAATTTAGGTCTACCTTTAGATTTAGATCTCCCATTTGAGGAATTACTCTTATTTTTATCTTGTAAATGTCATCTTATAACTAAGATATTTGCACTTTGAATTTCGATGTTTTCCCTCCTCATATCCTTTGACGATAGGGATGAGACCACACCATCGAAACCTAAATTAGTTGCATTACTACCTATGGATATAACCAAACTCTCTAATGAGTCTGGTAAAGAGCATAATAATTGATACACTTATTTTAATTAGAAATTATTAATATCAATATACAATAACTAACTTACCATAGTATTGAAGTCATTCAACTCCTTTCCATCATCCATCCTTAAGTTGTACAAATTCATTCATGGAAAATGTTTGTTTACTATGGACTTATCCCCTAATTATTCCATAATCTTGAGGATAAATCTTCTCTTGAAACATTTAACAATACTAAATATGAAAAACACAATTATTTTGTCCTCTTCACTTTCTAATTCAACTTTGTCTAGTCTACTATCGGCATTCCCATATGTGCACTATCTAGATCCACATCAATTGACTAATTTGTTACTAAAATAACTTCCATCTGGAGATTTCGTAGCACAAAAATTTCCCCTTTAAATTTCTCAATCGTTGTCTTCAAAATTTATACCATTCTTTTCCATCATAAGAATCACCACTACAAAACTCCCATTAAAATAAGGCTTATTATAGAGCTAAGATAACTAGATCCTTAACCACAAAGGTGTCTCCTTGAAGATAATAATCACTCTAATACCAAATGTAAGTTTAAAACCTTAGAATATAATGTAATGCATACAAATCTTATTAATAAATAGAAAAATAAAACAATGAAATTCACATATTACATAAAGATTTATCTTGGAAATCAAAAATAGGAAAACCAATAAACTGTCTAGAGCCACACTTCGAATTTTTATCATCAATAAACTTCAACCTTTACAATACAATATGTATGATTTTGCAGAATCCAAAATTCCTTTTCCATTAACTTGAGTTATATTAAAACCTTAATTCCTTAACTAAAAAATAGAAAACGTGAGTTGAAATGCCTTTCCATAAAACTGACAAAAGGAAAAAATGTTTACTTGAATACCAAAAACATATGCAAATGACCACACATTTTTTTGTCAAAGGATTTACCCTCTTTGTGACCTCCTTGCATGCATCCAATGTCACCAATTATGCATGGAGCTATTTGAGTAAAGAATGTAACACATACCCAATAGGTTATTGGAGGTTAGGGGCTAAAAAACATATATCTCTTCTCAAAAGATCTGATAGTTGAGAACCTACTTTGTGACCTAAACTTAATAGGTAGGGGGTTCTACCTGTTGATTTGGGGTAGCACCAGATGTTCTCTAGCCATGAAAATTGGTGGAGAGGCTAAAGCACATGAGATCTCCAAGACCCAGAAATAGTTTATTTAGGTTCTACTTGGTTTAGGAGATATTAAAATAATTAATATTTTTAATGGAGCTCCTCAGTCTAGAATTATGAAAAATAAAATATTAATGGGTATTAATATAAAACTGGGTTAGAATATTTTAAAAGACATGGATCAAGCCGATTCTAATCTTAGTCGTTGATTAGAGATGTAATCTCCACCTTTGAAGGACCAACAGGAAAAGTATAAGAGGAGGCTTGAGGGTCAGTTGGATAATACACCAGAGTGATCAGTCATTCCATTTTCTAGAGTGTGGCTTGCTAAGAGAAATAGAATCAGTGGTTAGTTGCAGTGAGGGGCATTGAGTACAAGACAGAGAGGTAGAGATAATGTCGAGGGACCAACACAAAATCAGAAAGAGGTAGATGTTGAGCTAGAGGGAGCCACATAGAGCTAGAAGGGAATGCGCAGAGGCTAGAAGGGCCTGCATCATCCATGTAGAGGCTGGAGGAGTGACTCATAGGGTCGTAGAGGTTGTGCAATGCTTCTTCGGGCTGATGCATATGGTTTTGGGCTGACGCGAAGGCCAGGTGGGCTGATGCTGGGGTTCATATTGTGTCGGAGAGGGTTTCGTGGGACAGAATTTCCGAATATCTACTTCTGAATAGAGGTATTACTGCCGGATTATTTTCTATGTTAGACAAGTGAATTTGGCACCTAGTTGTACTCAAAAAGACTGCATAATAAAATAAACCTTAGAATAGTTGCACTGATTTTCCCAAGTTGGGTTTTTTCGAGGATGAGTTGTCCAAAAATAATGGTGTCACTTGTGTGTTTGCTATTTCTTTTAGTTGTTGATCTATAGATGGTTGAGACTGTATTGTGTTTATTTCAATATTTATATGTTTAAATAACTTGTTCGTAATTAACAAGTAGGAGAAATAAACCAGAGATACAGATAAAATTTCTAATAGGTAATACTTATAAATTTCAACATGGTATTGGAGCTTTACAAATCACAAGAGAGTTGAAGGCACCAGCTGAAGCAAAGAATTTGCAGCAAAAACAATTGTCCCAAGTGACAAAATTTGTTCCTTGCAGATAGCGGTAGAGAAGGGTTGACGTAGAGGGACTACGTCATCTGTTCGAGCCAGAGAGAGGCTAGTGCAGAGGCTAAGGAGGGCACAAAAGGCTTACAAAGAGCCACATAGAGACCAAGAGGGTTGACGTAGTTGGCTAGGGAAGCATTTCAGCTAGTGTCGGGATTGTGCAGAGTCTAGAGCCTCAGTCCTTCAGTTGCCGAGGCATAGGAAGTTGTGGGAAGATTGTGGGGAGTGAAGCTGGTGGGGTGTTGTTGTTGCCAAGATAGAACAATACCTAATAGGGAAAAACCAAGGTAGAGGGAGTCGATACCTAGGCGTATTTCTAGAGAAGAAAGCTAGATCAATGTTGTAGCTGCATATGAGATCAGAGAGGTGTGACTCGGTGGTTGGCAAGTAGATTTCTAGGAGGGAAATCAAGACTCAGAGGGAGTCGAAGAGAGAACTTCCAAAGGTAAGTAGAGAATCAGAGGTGTTAAGAGGAAGAGCAAAGAGATGGCCATGAATGGATTGAGGGATTAGGAAAGGTTGGGCGAGGTGTACAACTTTGTCATCTGGAAGGTGAGGATCCTGTCCATTCTAGATAAATATCGCATCAAGGCCTTCAACTTGAGAACAATGGCTATCCCAGTTGACTTAGCTGACAATGAGAAATACGAGGAAGCAATGGCCAAGGAGAAATTCGTAATCCTTGATGGGGTCAAGGATGATGTGGTCCAGTTTATTGCCGAGAAGGAGACGACAAAGGAAATGTGGGATGCCTTAGAGACATTATACTAGCATACTTCTGTGCAAAGGAAGATGTTACTAGAGAATCAATTGCAGTCATACTAAATGTAGAAGGGGGAGCAGATAGATCACTTCCTCGATGGATTGAAGGAGATTTGGGACCAACTAACTTCCATAGGGGCCACATCGGATCAGGAGTTGATGGTGAGGACCACCCTAAATGCAGTCTCCGAGGAGTGGGAGACATTTGTCCAGAGTATTCTGGGTAGGGCGAATCTTCCAGATTAGGAAGAATTGTGGGCAACGCTTCGCCAAGAGGAGATCAGATGACTGTCCAAGACACGAAGTAGCAGCAAAGGAGTCTGGATCAAGAAGGAGGACGAAGAGGATGCAACTGTGGCATCTGCCGAGAAGCAATAGAAGAGGAAGAAAAAGGACCTCTTCAAAATAAAGTGCTTCAACTGTGGGGAATTGGGTCATAATGTGAACTAGTGTTCGAGGAAGAAGAATAATGGAGAGGCATATGACTCCAAGGCAGTGCCAGTGAAGGCAGAAAAGGAGGTAGGAGAGGATGACGATTTTGCCATGAGTGCTCATGTACCTCTAGAGAAGAGGTGGGGAGACATCAAGCTATATTCAGGGAGACTACGGGCGATGAGGGGCGAGATCCTTGAGGTACCCAAAATCTTGTATTATACCTAGCAACGGGAGCCCTGAAGTGAGAAGTAGCAGGATGGCGATTGTCGGTAGAAATTTATTCAAATGAAGCAACAGAGAGTGTACAGTTTAGTAGTCCCAAGAAGCGTAGAGAGGGTTAGAGCAGTGCGAGAGGCACATATGAGGTTGCAGCAATGTAGGATGGCACAAAAGGGTTTGCAACGGTGCGAGAGGGAGGGAGTTGTTGCAATAGCGCAAAGGCAGTAGAGGGAGCACGAGATAGTAGCAGAGAGAGCTTCAACGTCGGGAGTGTTTCTAGCATGACAAGGATGTGAGTAGTTGGGTGGATCCGTTACTTACTTCTGAGTAACTGATTTGTAGTGCAATAGCAGTTGGTAGCGGAACGATGCAACATGATGAGAGGGGGTTGTAGTGCAGATGTAGTGTTGGGAGAAAGGACCAGTAGCAACACAGATGCAGAGGGAGCTATCGTATGGATGCAACAGTGGCAGGGCCATAGGCAACAATACAGGATGCAACAGTGTAGAGGATGTTGGGTGGGGAGGCCTAGCACCAGCACAGGTACCAGTGTTGTATAATCAGAGTGATGCTCAGTGTGCAGTATTATTAGAGCACAATCCTCGCTAAGAGGGAGTGTTGATTTGGAGTAGCATTGGATATGCTCTAGCCATGAAAATTGGTGGACAGGCTAAAGCACATGAGATTAACAAGACCCAAAAATGGTTTGGACAGATTCTATCCAGTTTAGGAGATATTAAAATAATTAATATTTTCAATGGAGTTCCTAAGTCTAAACCTAGGAAAAATATAATATTAACGGGTATTAATGTAAAATTGGGTTAGAAGGTTCTAAAAGACATGGATCAATCCAATTCTAATCTTAACCATTAATTAGAGATGTAATCTTTGCTGTTGAAGGACCAACAGGAAAAGTATAAGAGGAGGCTTGAGGGTCAGTTGGAGAATACACCAGAGTGATCACTCATTCCATTTTCTAGAGCGAGGTTTGCTAAGAGAAATCAAATCAGTGATCAATTGTAGTGAGGGGAAGTGAGTACGAGATAGAGAGGCAGATATAGTGATGAGAGACCAACACAAAAGCAGAGAGAGGCAGAAAATGAGCTATAGGGAGCCACGTAGAGGCAGAAGGGATTGCACAGAGGCCAGAATGGCATGCGTCATCCATGAAGAGGATGCATGAGTGACAAAGAGGGTTGTAGTGGTTTTGTAGTGCCTCAGAGGGCTGACACAGAGGGTTTTGGGTTGACGCAGAGGCCAGGTGGGCCGTTGGGCTTCAGATTATGCTGGAGAGGGTTTCGTGGGGCAGACTTTCCGAATAACTACTTTTGAATAGAGAGGTATTACTGCCGGATTATTTTCTCTGTTGGGTGAGCTAGTTTGGCACCTAGTTGTGCTGAAAAAGACTGCATTAGAATTGTTGCATCGGTTCTCCCAAGTTGGGTTTTTCCGAGGACGAGTTGTCCAAAAATAACGATGTCACTTGTGTGTTTGCTATTTTTTTTGATGCTTATTTGTAGATGGATGAGAATGTATTGTGTTTATTTCATTATTTATATGTTTAAATAACTTGTTCGTAATTAATAAGTATGAGAAATAAATCAGAGAATACAGATAAAACTTCTAATGGGTAATACTTAGAAATTTCAACACTCCCCCAATTATATCTAGCAAAGAGATACCATTATAAGACAAACTCACTATTCCTCTTGG
Source organism: Pinus taeda (assembly GCA_000404065.3). NCBI lineage: Eukaryota > Viridiplantae > Streptophyta > Pinopsida > Pinales > Pinaceae > Pinus > Pinus taeda. The sequence goes on from APFE030141639.1 coordinate 23,407, forward strand.
AAAGAACTTAGGCTTCAAGAAGACCAAGGCCTAGTGTGGTTAAAATATATAAAATCACATCAAATTTCCTTTGTCACCTTCTTAGATCAAAAGGATAAATTGTTTTGGTCCCTTAAACCCTTTGGTGGGTAACTCCCCAAACTCTACTATAGTGCCCTTACTCAAGAAATCAATGTTGATCCCCATGAGTGGGAAGAAAGGATTTGGAAGTTACACTACCCAACAAAGGAAAAAATATTTATGTTCTTTTATCCAACAAAACCATGTTTATAGCTATATGGGATAAAAAACCTAAAACTCTGTAGGGCTTCCTTACTCTTGAGAAGGAACTTCACTTGAAGTGGCTTTGATATCCTAGTTGGATAACCATCACATCAAAAATTACAAATCCCTCCCTTCAATAATCACTTGGGGCATTTGGAGATTGGGAATCACTCTTTGTTTGAAGATGTTAAGCACTCTATCGCTTATTATGCTATATAACATATGGCCATATTGGACATTTTCACTCAGAGCCCCTCATAAGCTTCCAAAATCTCACCTAGAAATCACCATTCAAAAAGACACACGCTTGGTATTTCTTAATGACGATGTATGATAAATTCCATCTAAAGGAAGAGGAACAAATGAACTAATAAAACTAAGCTATACTCTTTTTTGTGCTAGAAAAAAGGAATTTCATGGTTGCACATATATGAAATCTCAATATATGTAGGCAATAGATGTTATACATAATGTAAGTATGTTAACATTTTATAATTTTATAAAGACCTTCTCTTTTAATTATATAATCATGAGAAATAAATAAAAACATATAATATATAAATGTCACAATAAGGAAGAGGGGTCAAATTTCTTGAGGTGCAAACCTGCAAATATATTTTGGCACCCTGAGTGATTTGATCCCTCTTGGGGCTTGATAGATAGGGGTTAATATGGATCTAGGCTAGTTTCCTATCAACTAGATGACTAGGGTCTAGTTTATGAAAAATTACCATGTTCTGCTTTTTCTTCAAAACATAAAAATATCTACATCTTACATTACTCACCTCTTTTTCAAAGAGGTTTACAAGGATTGGAACCAAGAGGAAAATACTCTTAAAAGTAAGGCTAGAAATGCCTAGGGGATCTTAGAAAATCTTTGCAAAATCCTAAGTGAAAACTATTTCATATTTTCACTCTTTATGGTTACCACTATGCTAGTAGGAAATTTTTTGGGTAACTAATTTTTATAGAATATCATTGCTTATTACACCAATTTTGGTCATATCTAGACCTAAACAGTTTCTTATCTTTCTTAGTCCATGTATATGTCTTCTCCTATTTGTGAAGTGTTCATCATGTCCAACTTCTCACTAAGACCTTGAGGGTTAGCAAAAGATTTAAACCCAAAAGAGACTTCATTTCCACTACCATCAACAACTGAGCGAAAACCTATTTACTAAATGTACTATTAAAACTATATTTATCAAAATATTTAAAAAAAAACCTATTTGCTAAGTATACTATTGAAATTATATTTATCCATTTGAAATGTTTCATTTATAGCTTGTGAGAGATCAACGAAGTATAAAACAACTCTAATAAATTTATTCATAATATTTGCTCCATAATAATATTGTTTTTATAACTGTAAGAAATCAGCATTATCTTCTGAATCCTCTTTTCAATCCATAACCATTGAAATCATATTTCTAACTTAAAGCAAGAGAGAAACAACATTATCTTCTGAATCCTCTTTTCAATCCATAACCATTGAAATCATATTTCGAACTTAAAGCAAGAGAGAAACGGTAATACACAGGTAATAACATCAAATTAAATTATTTATATATTTTAAAACCTGAAAAGATTCTATACCAATTTTTTAATAAATTTAATACGTTTTTCTGTTATCGGTGAGATTAAGTCGATTGTAGATTCCAGAATATCTGGGAATTCGATGGATGCGCGGTCAATTTTTTTGGACGGCATATTCGAGAAATCTGCCATCCAGTTAAGGAACTTAAATAGGTACAATCAAATTTCTACTGTGGCATTTGGAATCAGCGGCGACAAACTGGACAAGTACTCTGATCACAGCCATGTGGAAATGCAGCTGGTATGGTAGATATGGCCGCCCTGCATTTGAGAAGCGTCTTCCTCCCCCAATTCAAAATCGATATTGCAGATTGGGCAACTTGAAGTGATACTATTATTATCGTCTAAAATGTTAATGCCAAGCAGCTGTTCTTCTTTGATACGTTCCTCGAGTGTGGCTCTGAATATTAACTGCTCTAAACACGTGGCTCCGTCTCTCAACTGCTCCGCAAGCTCCGGAGGTGCCAAACTGCTACGCAACTGCAGCTCTATCTCGCAACTGCTCCATTATTCTCCTCCAACAGATATTCTCTTATCTTCGTGTTTCATTACGTCATGAGATCAGCGATGACACACGTTTTGAAATTTGAAAACTATGAGTTGTTTATTTATAGAGTCACAATTTCATAATTACAACGATAGTCCCTTCTCGCTGATGCCTTCTTTACTCCATATTAGGCCGTTAAACCCAATCCATATCGATTAGTTAGCTGTTTAAAAGATACACAAGTTAATTAGAGCCATTTTAGTTTTAGATCTACTCAATATCAAGATTTTAGTTTTACGATGCTAATCCCTTCTCGCCGATGCCTTCTTTACTCAATTACTTGAGAGGAGTTTTCTCACATATCAGACCGTTAAATTAGTTAGTCGTTTAAAAGATACACTGGTTAATTAGAGCCATTTTAATTTTAGATCTACTCAATATCAAGATTTGTTAGTTAGATTTGTTAGTTGCAGTAATGGAAAGTTTTCGCACATATCGGGTCTTTAAACTCCATTCATATCGATTAGTTAGTTGTTTAAATACACAAGTTAATTAGATGTTTAAATACATCAGTTAATTAAAGCCATTTTAATTTTGGATCTCCTCAATATTAAGATTAGTTAGTTATTTAAAATATACATTAGTTAATTAAAACTATTTTAATTTTAGATCTATTCGATATCAAGAGGATCAAATTTTTTGAGTTGCAAATATGGTTTAGAGTAAAAAGAGATTTGATCTCTCTGAATTTTTGGTAGATTCAGAGTTGGGATGAATCATGCTCATCTTTCTCTCTTTAAAGAGTCTTCCTCTTTACTTTCATTCCACATAAACACCATGGGCCAATATGCTAATTTTATTTATTTTTATTTTTATTTAGATAAAAGGATAGGATGGGACATGAAATTACAATATCTCTTCCATATTGGGCTCGAGAGTGCCTCCCCACAATAATATTATTAATTAATTAATTGATAGCCATTAATAAAGTTGAGGAAAAGAGAGAATTGTCTGTGAGCCCACTATGGAAGAGATGTTATAATGTCATGTTTTATCTTATCCTATAAATAAAAATAATAAAATAATAAACTAAAAATAACTTCAAACTAAAATAATAAAGCAAAAAATATATTGGGCACTCTAGGTTTATGAGAACCCATGGTATTGTCCGATAATATTCATTTAAAATATAGTCTGTTTATAGGGGAAATTAAACCAACAAATTAATAGTTATAATTGTAATTGTAGTTAATTATATTTAGTAATTAAATCAACCTAGATCTATCTTTATAACTTTGGATCTACCAAGTACTAAGAGACGTCAAATCTTTTGACTTGTAAACTTAAATAGATTTGATGCTTCTCACAGCTTGGTTATTCAAGAGTTAACATGGATCTAGAATGGTATTAATTATATTATATTATATTAATTTTCTTCATTTCATTTAAACCCATTATTAACCATTTTATTTGTGTGATTCATATTTTTCAAAAGAGTTTTTTTGGGAAAAAAAATCATTTTCTTATTATTAAACCCTCTTCCCTCTACCTTTTGACTCTCTTTTGTGTGTTTGATTAAATATTGCCATCATCATCATCATCATCATTATTATTATTATTATATAATTATTTTCTAACTTAAACTTGCATTCTCAATATCTTTAGAAAGATTTATGTGTACATAATAATGATTGGACTACATGTTTTCAAAGCACTCTATTAGAAACATGATATCCAATTGTGGCAATATTCATACTCAAAGTTTAATATTATCATTGAGTATATCTTTTACTAAATATGGTTTATTTTCTCTTTCTTTCCATTTCAGTTTATTATACCGGCCATAGGCACGATATTACGCATTTTGCTTATTGGTTTGTCTTTTACCAAAAAATTATGCCACTCATCCATAGCTTAACATTGGGAATTCAATTTTTGTTACTTTTTATTATTAATTCAATTTATTCGTTTGTAAGACTATTCATTGAGGTCTTATTATGGTCTATTTGGTCATTGAGTGGCCACTATGTCCATGAACAATAATCTAGCCACTTATCCATAGTTTAACATTGGGAATTCAATATTTATTATTTTTTATTATTAATTCAATTTATTTATTTGTAAGACTATTGGTTGAGGTCTTATTATCGTTCGTTTTGTCATTGAGTGGCCACTATCATTGAGAGGCCACTATGGTCCACCGACAATAATCCAGCCACTTTTTCATAGTTTAACATTGGGAATTCAATATTTGTTATTTTTTTATTATTAATTTAACTTTTTTATTTGCAAGAAAATTGGTTGAGGTCTTATTATGGTTCGTTTGGTCATTGAGTGGCCGCACTTTTCCATAGTTTAACATTGGGAATTCAATATTTGTTATTTTTTTATTATTAATTTAACTTTTTTATTTGCAAGAAAATTGGTTGAGGTCTTATTATGGTTCGTTTGGTCATTGAGTGGCCGCTACAGACAATAATCCATGGAGGTCCACCAAAGGCAACCTAATATATTGAGCCTAACCCCAAGGGCATCGAGGAGATTTGACCTCATAACCTCTCAATAGGTACTTAGCAACGAGGGCTCCACCAATTAAGCTATCCCTTGGAGCTTCAATTTTTGATGACTTATTATCATATTAAAAACATATTTAATAATTTAATTATAAAAAAATATATATATATAAAAAAATTAAAACAAAAGTACATATATATTAAAGCATATTGTATGTTTAATACAAAAAAAATATTAGCTATTCTATTTCTTAATTTTTTGCGTGATGACATTCAACAATTAAATATTTTATTGTTTTATTGTTTTTTGTGATGAAGTTTATCTTTTACTATTTTTTATTTTAATAAAACTATATTTGAGCTATGGGTAGGTACTATCTATTATGCTAGCTCTTGTTTTAGTTTTGTTTAGTGAAAAATCACTAATATTTAAAAAAAAAATGTTTTGAAATTTTATTTAATATTTTTTTTTAAATAATTTTAAAAATAAAAATAAAATGATCAAAAGCCTTATCTCTAGGGGTTTTACCTTATGAAATTCAAACCATCACCCTATTTTTTTAGATCTGACCCTTTAGATGAAAATTCCATTTAATCCTTTTGGATTGAACTTGTCACATCTCCTTATTGGATTTTCCATGTAGAACTTGAAAATATAATAGTGCTATGAGTAAATCAATTTTTTTCTTTGTACCATCCCTTTTGCATCATACATAATGAATATTTTTTTTAATCGAATTATGATCTCATGAATAAAGGTGGCCACAAATTTTAATGCTATGTTTTTATTTCCATATTTACCGATGTGCATCATAGAGTGATTTATATACTTGTCTTGCAAAAATGGTAAGAATTGGGTATCCTAATCATACCCTTATAATATGACCCTTGTAGTTCCAAGTGTAAAAATGAATGGCACGAAGGTATCAATAGCTCTACACTACCTCATGTTCTAATGTATTTAATTCCTCCCTATATCTCACTAGCACCTACCTATTTTTCTACCACTTAAACACTTCCAACGCATGGTATTCATGTGATTATCATGCGCCTCTTCTGATTTGTCCCCCTTCTCGAGGCTAGTGCTAGTCAACGATGCCAGGGTCTTGTTCTTAGATCAACGGTCCTCTAGCCAAGTGCTTTTACCCTAACCGTATTTGACTTTATACTTTTCCTTGAGCTAGATTTTTCTTTGTTTTGATGCTACACCAAGAGGCATGCCATGGATACTTGGATCCTGAGGGGCCACGAAGGTGGCATTCCGCACACTTCCTAGCTCATTTGGTGTGTATCCTCTCGGCATCTGGTTATTTAGGCATTGGGTTTTTGCTGATATAGTGTATCTATATAAATTTCTGGTTTATTCATCTGAATTTGTAAATTGTAGAGTTTAATAGGGTCCTCTCTATTTCATTATGTTGCAGGCTACACAAAGAAGAGGATATGTATGGCCGTCTTTCACGGATTGGTTCTCTTATTTTACAAGTAACACATTTCTGTAAGAACCCCTAATTTTTCTATTTTTGAGCCATGTTCTTCTATGTTTTTGTTGGGGTCAATTTCTATTCCGGGCTTCCAGGGTTTACTCACTTGTACAATGTTGTGCTCGATAAATTTTTCGGCATCCTGGAGTTGGGTACCAACTAGCACTCCTAGGTAACACTTGACATGTCAAAATTACTTGGTACAGTTATAGTTTAAACGCTAAATTTGATTCTTAGGATTCCCCTTTGATTTTCGTTTCCTTGGGTTGTTTTTCAAATGGTAGGTTCCTTGGCATGTAGAGGAATCACATTATATGCTCGCATGTAACAAGGTTTTTTTTTTTGTTTATGTACTAGAGGGTGTATTCTTACTCTAGACATATCCAATCACTTTTTATTGTCACTTTCGGTGTTAACAAGTAAAAGTTTGAGATTTTCATTTTTTTGGCTTTACGAACAATATTGCAACCTGGGTTCTCACACAGCTGTTGGTTTGGCTCTAGGTGTGTACACTTCGCGTTGTTTTCATCTCTAGTAGTCACTGCTTGTTTGATATGATTCATGTTTCCTTAGCTCCCTCAATGTGTTGTGTTGGTTCCAGTCTCTTGAAGACCTCTATCTATAATTACAATGGTGGTTGAGTCTGGTTTTGATAAATTTGTATTACCCCTATTCGAAGGGTTTGTATTAAGAAGCGGGTTTTCCCTTGCCCTGATTGTAATATTAAAAGAAGCCTCGCTGGTTGACGCTGTTGGATGGACTATACAAGTGGAACTTTTCTAACTAATTTATACCATGTTGTAATTACTTTTTTTATTTGTTCTGGGTTCACGTGCTGGGTCTAACATATAAATATGTAGGTGTCTATTTTTTTAAAGGACTTGTTAGCCTTGAGGTGCAGTGCCGATTTTTTGAAGGTTGAAGGAAAAGGCTCAGTCTGCTTCTTTGTTATTAAAGAGGTCCCGCATGGGCCATTATTCCCCTCCTTCTCTTATCCCTCTCACACTCAACCCTGACAAAACCCTTTTTATCCTTAGCCCCAAGCATGAAAGTCGAATATACCGATAAAACCTTACCCATATGTCTTACGCGCTCATAACACATTCCTCGAAGACATCCCGTAAATTCCACCTTCTTTCGTTATTGATCTCTTCCCACTGATCCAACAACTCTCTTTCCTCATGATCAATGTAATTTGCCCAACACCCCTCTGCCATTAGATCATCCCCACCAGATCTAACAGTCAATGCCCATATCATGCAGACAACAACCGCGACAGGTACCTGCCTGATGAGCGCGGTTTTTCTCTTTCCCTTCCACCATGTGTCATCTGCTGAATGATATCAGGCATGTTCTAACACTTACAACTTACTGCCTAATGCCCGCACGATAAAAACCATTACCATTCAAATCAAACCACCCCGCATGTTACCGTCCACGCATCTCCACTGCCTGATAATTGTCTGATCCACCTGCCTGAAGATCCAATAGCCCAGACATGTTCTGCTCCCACCACAACTGCTATCCTCCAAAAATGATCTCTGCCACACATCTCCTTTGATCCGACGACCACCATTCACAATCACTTCAACCGTTCATCTGCCCATGCACTCCATACTCCACCCCTTGTCTATTGCACTAAGGGGAAGATGGCCGACTCTGTTAGTCTAGTGACAATTTGACCATGAAATTAAATTAACAGAAAGCATGGTCAAGGGATAAAAGGACATCGCACAACTCATCAATCGAATTAAACAGGCATGGAGCTCTAGGGCCACAATAAAGCCAACTACTTAGCAGGATAATGCAACATCAGAATGGACTAAATGTTTTTGTGATGAAATGAAATTGTGTCCTGAAACACGATCAGACAGTTAATTCCAGTTGGTTGTCAATTAAGGCCCTCCATCCCTAAATGGCTAAGGGCCATTGTAATGATAGACTATAAACAACCAGAAGAAAGATGTAATTAGGGTTGGCAATTGCTTTTTGGTCCAACTTCTGGAGACTATAGATATTCTGTAACTTGTAGTGTCTCATCTTCATTTTCATCAATGCAAGCTTCTTTTGATGTTAATTGCTCAATGCCCATTTCTTCTCTATTCTAAGCTTGTGCCCGATGTATTATATTCATCATTCCTTCTATGTATAATGCTAGATAACTATCATCTTATCTCTAGATTAGACAATTGAATGTATCAGTGAGTAGGTCACTCAGGTTTCTTCTGTATCAAATGCAAGATAACTATCATCTTATCTCTGCATTGATAGATTAGATTTGCAAGTTTCCTTATTAGTTGCAGCTGGCCATCATCCATTCTGTATGCATCTTCTGGTGTGGTTATTATTCCTCATCTATTCACCTAATTCCCAAATTGTTGAGCATTGGTGGTCTAAAGCCTTGTAGTCTGAGGGTGTTCATGCATGTTTGGAGTGAAAACAGAGTAAAAGTGGTTATCTGGCTTGAACCAAATCATCACCCATCCCAATAAGTTCCTAGAACCATAGAGAAGATTACATGTTACTAGGCATCTCCGAGTTACAACCTAGGAGAGTTTCCTAGAGCCCTAACATAATTGGCGCCACTATTGGGGAGAGGAGATTGAAGCTCAGCTTCCCTGGGAGAACGACACAGATCCAACTTTGATGATAGACAAATTCTAGACACAGTTTTTGGTTGTAATCATCTATCTGGCAACTCTATTGGAGGTCAAACCTTTTGGCGACTCCACATCACAGTTCTAGTGCAGTTTGTGAGGCACACTTAGAGAAATCCTCAGAAATCACCAGCTGACCCAGTACTTGACCTTGAAAAGATTATCAAGGAAAGAAAGACATCACAAAAGGGAGCATCAGGATCAGGTAAACTTAAACAATCTTATGTGTCTCTGCAATAAAGTCTTGTAACAGAGCACATACATATTGAAAATATAGCCTCTAACACTAGCAGTGAAGAAATTTTTTCAGAGATTCATAAAGCTCCTTATTCTTTAGGTCCTCCTTTGGATTTCATCCCAAGGGAAACCTCCCCTCCTATCCATCATATTCCTTTAACCCTGTTAGTCATTTCTCAACTCCCTACCTTTCAGATTGCCAACACTCTTTCATCTACACCAGTCATGGCAAGCCAAAAGCACCCACCAAAATGGAAAGAATCATAGCTGCTAGGTATGGACCCTTGGTACTACCCACTCCTTTGAATGCAATGCATACTAGAGAATATCAAAAATACATGAGCAAGTTCACTGGGACTAAAGGGGTTACAGCTGAAGAACATCTTGAGTCATTCCATAGCTATGTTGATAACCTATATATTAGTGAAGATGATGTATGGATGAGAGTATTCGTCCATCACCTTGTCCCAATTGACCATGAAGAGCATGATGATGGACATTGTTATAGCAGCTGTCTGTCCTAAGTTTAGCATGTTACTTTCCAGAGGATGGATTAAGAGATTAGTTGGGACATTGCAGAATGATTTTCCTTATGCCACTGTCTCGGTTTTGGGGGAGAAAGCAAAAGGTTATATAGGTAAGCCCAACTAGCCTACATCATTAGTGATGAGAAGAATCCCACTAATCATCCTATTTACGCTATGGACACTGATTTTGGAGCATGTATTCTCAAAATTGAAGAATCCCAGTTGACATCAGTATATCTCAAGAAACCAGTATGCCAGATCACGGGGAAAGAAGGGCCATAGATTTGGGATATGTTATTTGATGGAGCTTGCTTTAAGGAAGCTGTAGGAGCAAGTGTGGTGCTAGTATCCCCAACAAAGGAATGTATACATTTGTCTTTCAAGCTGACTTTTCAGGTCACCAACAATATAGAAGAATATGAGTCTTTGTTATTGGGCTTAAGTGTTGCTAAAGAAATAGGAATCAAAGACATAAAAATGTTTGGAGATGCTGATCTCATCATTCAACAAGTGAACAAAACCTTCCAAGCAAAGCACCCAAGGTTGAAAGCATACAGAGATGAGGTATGGAGGCTCATAGATTCTTTTAGTAGCTTTTGTATCTCATATATTCCCAGAGTTAAGAATCAACTTGTTGATTCCCTTGCTATGTCTACTACAATGCTCATCCCTCCCATGCCTCTTAGATTGACTTATGAAATCTAGGTGAAATATAAACCATCCTTGCCTGACAATCTCAAGTATTGGAAATTTTTTGAGGATGATGATGAAGTCAATAGGTTTTTGCAAGTCATTGATGAATTCTCTGAAATGCAAATTGATTAATAGAATGAAGCCATGTAGGAATGTCACTAGTGTCAGCTAAGAAATAAAATTGGCCGAGGAAACATTTTACAATTTCCTAGTAACCATAAACCTAAATGGTTGGTGCCTCTAGAGAAGCTGTTTGACCATAATGATGTACCTTATAGGCCTGCCCAACAAGAAAATGAGTCTGCAGTTCATAGACACAATGGAGTCCAGATCATCCAAAGTATATAAATTTCTCCACCCATTTTTCTGCTGCCCACAATTCTGACTACTGCACCCTAATGAACCAATTTGTTGATGTTTTTCCCTGGGAGTATAGTGACCTTAAGACTTATGAAAAGAACATCATCCAGCATAAGATTCCACTGGAGAAAGACACCATCGCTTTCAAGAAGAAGCTAAGACCCATAAGCCCCCTGCTACTCCCTTTGATCGAAAAGGAAATTAAGAAATTGTTGGCTGCCAAGATCATAGTTCCACTAAGGTTTTCGAAGTGGGTAGCCAACTTGGTAGTAGTGAGGAATAAAAGTGGGGAATCCGGTTGTGTGTCGACTTCAGAAACCTGAACAAATGCTCTAAGAAAGACAACTATCCCCTTCCCAATATCTAACATCTGCTGCAAAAGGTGTAGGGCTATATCCATGTCTTTCTTGGATGGATTTTCAGGGTATAACCAAGTGGCTGTACATTTAGAGGACCAAGAAAATACTACCTTCACCACTCCTTGGGGAACTTTTCTGTACTCCAAGATGCCTTTGGATTGATGAATGCTGGGGCTACCTTTTAGAGGGCGATTGATATAACTTTCGTGGGAGAAAAGGATAAGTTTGTCTTGATTTACCTTGATGATATAACAATTTACTCCAACAGTCATCAGGATCACTTGCAGCATCTAAAGAAGGTGTTTTTGAAGTGGAGAAAATTTGGGATTTCAATAAATCCCAAGAAGTCATAGTTTTCTTTAGAAGAAGGCAAGCTTTTAGGACATGTCATTTCTGCTGTAGGTGTCAGGATTGACCCAGAAAGAGTTAAAACAATCCAGACATTCTCTGTCCCAAGGTCAAAGAAGGACATTCAACCATTTTTGGGTAAGATCGATTTTGTAATTTTGCAGAACTAGTGAAGCATATCACCTCCACGTTGAAGAAGGGATCAGAGATCAAATGGATAGATGCAGCAAGAAAATCTTTTGAAGCCATCGAATGAGCTATTATGGAAGCTCCCAGTCTATCAACCGAGACTATAACCAAGAGTTGCATATCTTCTCTTTTGCTTCCTATGACACCCTTGCAGTAGTCTTGTTACAAAAAGATGAAGAAGGTACAGAGCACCCAGTGGCCTTTTTTAGAAAAACTTTAAGAGACACTGAATTGAGATATGACATTATTGAAAAATAGGTTTATGCTCTTGTTAAGTCTTTAAAGGCATTCCGAATCTACATTTTGCACTCAAAGGTGATTGATTATATGCCTTCTACCTTAGTAAAGGATGCCCTAACATAGCCAGATGTTGATGGAAGAAGGGATAAATGGATCACAAAGCTCATCAAGTTCAACATAGAATTGAAGCCCACTAAGCTTGTCAAAGGTCAGGGCCTTACTCAGTTGATGACTGAGGAAAATTGCAATCTACTGGGCATAAATTGCATAGGTGCAAATTCAAAGGTTGAACAAGAAGAGGAGGCAATAGTGGAGCAAGGGCAAAACCAATCTTTAGCTGAGAATTTAGCTTCTTGTGATTGGTATTCCAGTATAGCTCACTTCTTGTTGAAGCTAGAAGTTCCTCCAAGCCTTAGTTCAAGCCAAGCTAGGACCATTAAGCTCAAAGCAGCTAAGTTTTGCATCAATGAGAACCTACTTTATTGGAGGGATCCAGCTGGAATACTTTTAAGGTGTCTAGACAAAGAACAATCAGTGGAAGTAATGCAACAATTCCATTCTAGCATCTGTGGAGGGAATCATTATCGGAAAACCACAGCCTACAAGATCATGAGAGATGGGTATTATTGGCCCACGCTATTCTCTGATGTGTTTTCATTTGCGAAATCTTGTAATGAGTGCCAAATATTTGCAGGAAGACAAGAGCTGAAATCTTTGCCCCTGAAGCCAATACACACTAATGACCCTTTCTAGGAGTGGGGTCTAGATTTCGTAGGGGAGGTTAACCCACATTCCAGGGGCTAGCATAGATGGATTTTAGTACCCACTGATTATTTTACCAAATGGATTGAGGCCATCCCCACCAAGAAAGATGATCACCAAGTTGTCATGAAATTCTTGATAGAAAACTTTTTTACCAGGTTTGGCTGCCCAAACAAATTGGTTACAGACAATGAAATAGCTTTTAGGGAAAAATATTTGGTGGACATGTGTGACTCAATGGGCATTAAATTAGTGCATTCCAACTCATATTATCCTCAAGGAAATGGCCTAGCAGAATCATCTAATAAAATCTTGGTAAGCATAACTAAGAAGTTGTTGGAAGACAACAAGCGGAGTTGGGACTCCAAACTAAAGTTTGCATTGTGGGCTGATAGGGTTACCACCAAGAAGTCCACAGGATATTCTCCATTCAAGCTGGTATATGGCATTGAGGCTCTTTTCCCAATCCAGTTGATCCTCCCCGTGGCCAACTTCTTGCACGAAGTGCAGAATGAGGAAAGTGACATGGCAAGGAGGATGGGTGACTTGGTTGAAGCTCATCAGATCAGAGATTAATTGATTGAGAGGTCTACAATACATCAAAGGAAAATCAAGGAAGCTTTTGACAGAAGGAAAAGGATGGATAGTTTTTAGGTTGGTGACTAGGTTCTCAAGTGGGATACACTAAAGGAAAAGAAAGGCAATCATGGTAAATTTGATGCTCTATGGACAAGACCTTTTGTAATTTCTTAGGTCCAAGGGAACAATACTTTTATGCTGCAAAGTTTGGAAGGAGAAACAATTTTTGTTGGCCCAATAAATGGGCAATTTTTGAAAGTTTATTTTGTTTAAGGCTTTTAGGCCTCAGCATTGTAAATATGTTATTTTGATGTTTTAGTGTAGGCTTATATAGGCTCCATGCCCAATGGAATACTAGGTAATATTTATGATCTTGTTTCTTATGTAAAAGGCAATGGTCTATGGTTCTTGAAACCTCACAGGGAGGCTTCCATCCCCAGAAGGAGCCAGTGTTAGCCCTGAGGTGCAGTGCTGATCTTTTGAAGGTTGAAGGAAAAGGCTCAGTCTGCTTCTTTGTTATTAAAGAGGTCCAACATGGGCCATTATTCCCCTCCTTCTCTTACCCCTCTCACACTCTATCCGTCCCATTTCCTAAATTCACCTTCATACCCCGAAAAAACCCTTTTAATCCTTAACCCCAAGTGCAAAAGCCAAATATACCCATAAAAGCTTACCCATATGTCTTACGTGCTCATAACACATTCCCCAAAGAAATCCCATACATTCCACCTTCCTCCACTGTTGATCTCTTCCCGCTGATCCAACATCCTGATTTCCTCTCGATCAATGCAATTTTCCTAACACCCCTCCACCGTTAGATCATCCCCACTAGATCTAACAGTCAACACCCATATCGCACAGACAACAAGTGTGACGAATACCTACCTGATGAGTGTGGTTTTTCTTTTTCCCACCGCTAAGTGTCGTCCGCTGAATGGCATCAGGCGTGTTTTGACACTTATCGCTTACCGCCTGATGCTTGCTCGATAAAACACATTACCACTCAAATCAAAGCACCCCACACATAGCTGTCCACGCACCTCCGCTGTCCAATAACTATCCGATTTGTCTGCCTAAAGATCCAATAACCTGGACATGTTCCGCTCACACCACGATTGTTAGCCTCCAAAAATGATCTTCGTTGCACATCTTCTTTGATCCGACGACCACCATTCATGATCACTTCAACAATTCATCTGCCCATGCACTCTATACTCCACTCTCTGTCTGTTGCACTAAGGGGAAGATGGTTGACTCCGTTAGTTGGGTGACAGTCTGACCATGAAACTAAATTAACAAAAGGCATGGATAAGGGAGAAAAGGACACCGCACGACTCATCAACAGAATTAAACAAGCATGGAGCTCCACAGCCAAAATTAAGCCAACCACTTAGCAGGACAACATAGCATCAGAATGGATTAAATGTTTTCACGATGAAATGAAATTGTGTCCTGAAACATGATTTGATAGTTAATGCCATTTGGTGGTCAATTAAGAGCCTCCATCCCTAAATGGTTAAGGGCCATTGTAATGATGGATTATAAACAACGAGAAGAAATATGTAATCAAGGTTGGCAATTTCTTTTTGGTCCAACTTCTGGAGACTATAGATACTTTGTAACTTGCAGCGTCTCATCTTCATTTTCAACAATGTAAGCTTCTTTTGCTATTAATTTCTCAATGTCCATTTCTTGTTTGTTCTAACCTTGTGTAAGATGTATTGTATTCATGATTCCTTCTATGTCTAATGATAGATAGCTGTCATTTTATCTCTAGATTAGACAATTGAATGTATCAATGACTAGGTCACTCAAGTTTCTTCTGTATCAAATGCAAGATAACTGTCATATTATCTCTGCATTGATAGATTAGATTTGCAAGTTTCCTTACTAGTTGCAACTGGGCATCATACATTCTATATGAATCTTCTGGTGTGGTTAGTATTCCTCATATATTCACCTAATTGCCAAATTGTTGAGCATTGGTGGTCTAAAGCCTTGTAGTCTGAGGGTGTTCATGAATGTTTGGAGTGAAAGCAGAGTAGAAGTGGTTATCTGGCTTGAACCAAATCATTACCCATCCCAATAAGTTCCTAGAACCATACTAAATATTATATGTTACCAGGCATCTCCAAGTTACAACCTAGGAGAGTTTCCTGGAGCCCTAACAGGACCTACTACTCCTTGCCTTCGACACAATTATAATAGTTGAATATTTGAAGGAATTTCATAAAGCTATTCTCTTTCTGGATTTCGCTAGTTTCGTCTAGTTGTGGGATAGAAGTCCTCATACTGTATTTTGATGTTTTTTTGTTAACATAATGACTCATGTAGAGTTTAGCTAATACACTAATAGACTCTTTGTGGCAAGAATAATTTCCTATTACAATATTGTATGATTTGGGTAAAAGAAAGAGAATATAATATGCATAGTTGTATTTTTCTTTGTTTATACATTCATCATATTAAAGGTATCCTGTTCCTATGTGCTCTCTTAAATTCTTTACTTTCTTGCTAAAAAATATTTACATTTTGCAAGGCTGTAGGTTTCCTATCTTATCGCTAGAGTTATTCTTAGTTTTGAAATCTAGCAAACAACTATGTGTATTAGTGGGTGCTTTACTAGATCTCACCCATGCTGCAACAAGTTCTATGTTCAAGGAAATCTCCTTGAATGAAAATGAATCTTGGGTTTTTACGCAAGGAATCACAGTGTAAATGATGGGGAGTAGCAAGCCAGTGCGAGGTAAATGGTAATAGGTAAAAACACTCAGGTATGTCACATGTGATAGCTGAGGAAGCGAAACGCAAAAGAACAGCATGGCGTAGACCAAAAAACCCTCCAGCGTTAAGGTAAACCGAGATTATTAGGGGTTGGGTGAATGTCACGGTAAACCTTAGGGTAGTTGCAGGTCAGGTTATGGTCTACAGCAATACCCTGTACCACTAGCAGGAACCCTTAGCCTTTTTCCCCTGCAGTCACTATCCTTCCATCGTTCTTTCCCTTTTCTTTTTATAGAAGTATTAACCAAGAAAATATATTATTATGGAGATAATATTAATAAGAATTAGTATTCTAATAGATAATAATAAATTAAATTAAATAAATAAAATAATAATAATATTAATAATAAATCAATAATATAATAATAATTATAAATAATAATAAGATAATAAAATAATAGGAAAACACAAAAAATTCTAGGAAGAAAGAGTAGGGATCCAACACCTACTGATACTCCAACCATTGTCTCTGTTCAAATTGATGGGCCTTTTTCTGATCTCTAAGGCTTCCTAAATTTATGATGATGAAAGTTGTCAATCCTAGCGATGACCATCGCCTCTTCTATGCTGCACAACATTAACAGAGAGGCTATGCTAGTATAATAGGGACCTAACACAAATTCCTTCCCTTTATAAACACTTTTGGATTTACAATGCTTCCTTAAATTCCCTTGTTTTCAAAATTTCCAACATCGTTTTACAAAATTTGCTGCAAATTTAGGTCTACCATTAGATTTAGATCTCCCATTTGAGGAATTACTCTTATTTTTATCTTCCAAATGTCATCTTATAACTAAGATATTTGTACTTTGAATTTCGATATTTTCCCTCCTCATATCCTTTGACGATAGGGATGAGACCACACCATCGAAACCTAAATTAGTTGCATTACTACCTATGGATATAACCAAACTCTCTAATGAGTCTGGTAAAGAGCATAATAATTGATAAAATTATTTTAATTAGAAATTATTAATATCAATATTAAACAATAACTAACTTACCATAGTATTGAATTCATTCAACTCCTTTCCATCATCCATCCTTAAGTTGTACAAATTCATTCATCGAAAATGTTTGTTTACTAGGGAATTATCCCCTAAATTATTCCATAATCTTGTGGATAAATCTTCTCTTGAAACATTTAAAAATACTAAATATGAAAAACACAATTATTTTTTCCTCTTCACTTTCTAATTCAACTTTGTCTAGTCTACTATCGGCATTCCCATATGTGCACTATTTAGATCCACATCAATTGACTAATCTGTCTACTAAAATATCTTCCATCTGGAGATTGCGTAGCACAAAAATTTCCCCTTTAAATTTCTCAATCGTTGTCTTCAAAATTTACACCATTCTTTTCCATCATAAGAATCACCACTACAAAACTCCCATTAAAATAAGGCTTATTATAGGGCTAAGATAAATAGATTCTTAACTACAAAGGTGTCTCCTTAAAGATAATAATCACTCTAATACCAAATGTAAGTTTAAAACCTTAGAATATAATGTAATGCATACAAATATTATTAATAAATAGAAAAATAAACAATGAAATCCACATATTACATAAAGATTTATCTTGAAAATCAAAAATAGGAAAACCAATAAACTGTCTAGAGCCACACTTCTAATTTTTATCATCAATAAACTTCAACCTTTACAATACAATATGTATGATTTTGCAGAATACAAAATTCCTTTTCCATTAACTTGAGTTGTATTAAAACCTTAATTCGTTAACTAAAAAATAGAAAATTGTGAGTTGAAATGCCATTCCATAAAATTGACAAAAGGAAAAATGTGTGGTTGAATACCAAAAACATATGCAAATGACCACACATTTTTTTTGTCAAAGGATTTACCCTCTTTGTGACCTCCTTGCATGCATCCAGTGTCACCAATTATGCATGGAGTTATTTGAGTAAAGAATGTAACACATACCCAATAGGGTATTGGAGGTTAGGGGCTAAAAAACATATATGTCTTTTCAAAAGATCTGATAGTTGAGAACCTACTTTGTGACCTAAACTTAATAGGTAGGGGGTTCTACCTGTTGATTTGGGGTAGCACTGGATGCGCTTTAGCCACGAAAATTGGTGGAGAGGCTAAAGCACATGAGATCTCCAAGACCCAGAAATAGTTTATTTAGGTTCTACCTGGTTTAGGATATATTAAAATAATTAATATTTTTAATGGAGTTCTAAGTCTAAAATTATGAAAAATAAAATATTAATGGGTATTAATATAAAACTGGGTTAGAAGATTTTAAAAGACATGGATCAAGCCAATTCTAATCTTAGTCATAGAGTAGAGATGTAATCTCCACTTTTGAAGGACCAACAAGAAAAGTATAAGAGGAGGATTGAGGGTCAGTTGGATAATACACCAGAGTGATCAGTCATTTCATTTTCTAGAGTTTGGCTTGCTAAGAGAAATAGAATCAGTGGTTAGTTACAGTGAGGGGCATTGAGTACGAGATAGAGAGGTAGAGATAATGTCCAGGGACCAACACAGAATCAGAGAGAGGTAAATGTTGAGCCAGAGGGATCCACACAGAGCTAGAAGGGACTGCGCAGAGGCTAGAAGGGCCTGCATCATCCATGTAGAGGCTGGAGGAGTGACTCATAGGGTCGTAGAGGTTGTGTAGTGCTTCTTTGGGATGATGCATACAGTTTCGGGCTGACACGAAGGCCAGGTGGGCTGATGTTGGGGTTCATATTGTGCCGGAGAGGGTTTTGTGGGGCAGAATTTCCGAATGTCTACTTCTGAATAGAGGTATTACTGCCGAATTATTTTCTATGTCAGACGAGTGAGTTTGGCAGCTAGTTGTACTAAAAAAGACTGCATAATGAAATAACCCTTAGAATTGTTGCACTGATTTTCCCAAGTTGGGTTTTTCCGAGGATGATTTTTCCAAAAATAATGGTGTCACTTGTGTGTTTGCTATTTCTTTTAGTTGTTTCTCTATAGATGGTTGAGATTGTATTGTGTTTATTTCAGTATTTATATGTTTAAATAACTTGTTCGTAATTAACAAGTAGGAGAAATAAACCAGAGATACAGATAAAATTTCTAATAGGTAATACTTAGAAATTTCAGCATGGTATCAGAGCTTTCCAAATCACAAGAGAATTGAAAGCACCAGCTGAAGCAAATAATTTGCAGCAAAAACAATTGTCCCAAGTGAAATTTTTTTTTCCTTGGAGATAGCGGTAGAGAAGGGTTAACGTAGAGGGACTACGTCATCAGTTTGGGCTAGAGAGAGGCTAGTGCAGAGGCTAGGGATGGCACAAAAGGCTTTCAAAGAGCCACATAGAGACCAGGAGGGTTGACGTAGTTAGCTAGGGAAGAATTTCAGCTAGTGTCGGGATTGTGCAGATTCTAGAGCCTCAGAGGCCTTCAGTTGCTGAGGCATAGGAAGTTGTGGGAAGATTTCGAGGAGTGAAGCTGGTGGGGTGTTGTTGCTGCCAAGATAGAAAAATACCTAATAGGGAAAAAGCAAGGTAGAGGGAGTCGATACCTAGGCGTATTTCTAGCCAAGAAATCTAGATCAATGTTGCAGGTGCATAGGAGATCAGAGAGGTGTGGCTCGATGGTTGGAAAGTGGGTTTCCAGGAGGGAAATCAAGACTCAGAGGGAGTCTAGCAGAGAACTTCCAGACAGGAAGTAGAGACTCAGAGGGAGTCGAAGAGAGAACTTCCAAAGGTAAGTAGAGAATCAGAGGTGTCAAAAGGAAGAGCAGAGAGATGGCCATGAATGGATTGAGGGATGAGGAAAGGTTGAGCGGGGTGTACAACTATGTCATCTCGAAGGTCAGAATCCTGTTCATTCTAGATAAATATTGCATCAAGGCCTTCAACTTGAGAACAATGGCTATCCCAGTTGACTTAGCTGACAATGAGAAGTACAAGGAAGCAATGGCCAAGGATAAATTCATAATCCTTGATGGGGTCAAGGATGATGTGGTCCAGTACATTGCCGAGAAGGAGACGACAAAGGAAATGTGGGATGCCTTAGAGACATTATACCAACGTACTTCTATGCATGACAGATATTCTCCTATCTTTGTGTTTTGTTACGTCATGAGATCAACGATGACACACATTTTGAAATTTGAAAACTATGAGTTGTTTATTTATAGAGTCACAATTTCATAATTACAACGCTAGTCCCTTCTCGCCGATGCCTTCTTTACTCCATATTAGGCCGTTAAACCCAATCCATATCGATTAGTTAGTTGTTTAAAAGATACATTGGTTAATTAGAGTCATTTTAGTCTTAGATCTACTCAATATCAAGATTAGTTAGTTGTAGTAATGGAAAGTTTTGTCACATATCAGGCCGTTAAACGCAATCCATATCGATTAGTTAGTTGTTCAAAAGATACACAAGTTAATTAGAGCTATTTTAATTTTAGATTTAGTCCGTATCAATATGAGATCATCGATGACACATGTTTTGAAATTTGAAAACTATGAGTGGTTTATTTATAGAGTCACAATTTCATAATTACGACGCTAATCCCTTCTCGCCGATGCCTTCTTTACTCAATTACTTGAGAGGAGTTTTCTAACATATCAGATCGTTAAACCCAATCCATTAGATTAGTTAGTCATTTAAAAGATACACTGGTTAATTAGAGCCATTTTAATTTTAGATCTAATTTTGCACATTAACACCCGCATGCCCATCCTCATATATGAGGGTGGGGTGGGGGTGTTAGTGTGCAATAGGGTGGGGTGCGGGGTGTTAATGTGCAACATTAACAGGGTGGGGTGGGGGGTGTTAATGTGCAATTGCACACTAACACCCCCCACCCCACCCTATTGATATGGGGGTGGGGGGTGTTAATGTGCAGTTGCAGATTAACATCCCCCACCCCCATATCAAGATTAGTTAGTTGCAGTAATGGAAATCTTTCTCACCTATCAGGCCGTTAAACTCCATTCATATCAATTAGTTAGTTGTTTAAATACACAAGTTAATTAGTTATTTAAATACATGAGTTAATTAAAGCCATTTTAATTTTGGATCTCCTCAATATTAAGATTAGTTAGTTATTTAAAATATACATTAGTTAATTAAAGCTATTTTAATTTTAGATCTATTCAATATCAAGAGGATCACATTTTTTGAGTTGCAAATATGGTTTAGAGTAAAAAGGGATTTGATCTCTCTGAACTTTTGGTAGATTCAGAGTTGGGATGAATCATGCTCCTCTTTCTCTCTTTAAAGAGTCTTCCTCTTTACTTTCATTCCACATAATTACCATGGGTTAATACCATGGGCCAATATGCTAATTTTATTTATTTTTATTTTTATTTAGATAAAAGGATAGGATGGGACATGAAATTACAATATCTCTTCCATATTGGGCTAGAGAGTGCCTCCCCACAATAATATTAAATTAACTAATTGATAGCCATTAGTAAAGTTGAGGAAAAGAGAGAGTTGTCAGTGAGCCCACTATGGAAGAGATGTTATAATGTCATGTTTTATCTTATCCTATAAATAAAAATAATAAAATAATAAACTAAAAATAACTTCGAACTAAATAATAAAGCAAAAAATTTATTGGGCACTCTAGGTTTATGAGAACCCATGGTATTGTCCGATAATATTCATTTGCAATATAGCCTGTTTATTGGGGAAATTATACCAACAAATTAATAGTTATAATTGTAATTGTAGTTGATTATATTTGGTAATTAAATCAACCTAGATCTATCTTTATAACTTTGGATCTACCAAGTACTAAGAGACGTCAAATCTTTTGACTTGTAAACTTAAATAGATTTGATACTTCTCACAGCTTGGTTATTCAAGAGTTAACATGGATCTAGAATGGTATTAATTATATTATATTATATTAATTTTCTTCATTCCATTTAAACCCATTATTAACCATTTTATTTGTGTGATTCATATTTTTCAAGAGAGCTTTTTTGGAAAAAAAAAATCATTTTGTTATTATTAAACCCTCTTCCCTCTACTTTTTGACTGTCTTTTGTGTGTTTGATTAAATATTGCCATCATCATCATCATTATTATTATTATAATATAATTCTTTTCTAACTTAAACTTGCATTCTCAATATCTTTAGAAAGATTTATGTGTACATAATAATGATTGGACTACATGTCTTCAAAGCACTCTATTAGAAACATGATATCCAATTGTGGCAATATTCATACTCAAAGTTTAATATTATCATTGAGTATATATTTTACTAAATATGGTTTATTTTCTCTTTCTTTCCATTTCAGTTTATTATACCGGCTACAGGCATGATATTACGCATTATGCTTATTGGTTTGTCTTTTACCAAAAATTTATGCCACTTATCCATAGCTTAACATTGGGAATTCAATTTTTGTTATTTTTTATTATTAATTCAATTTATTCGTTTGTAAAACTATTCATTGAGGTCTTATTATGGTCTGTTTGGTCATTGAGTGGCCACTATGTCCATGAACAATAATCTAGCCACTTATCCATAGTTTAACATTGGGAATTCAATATTTGTTATTTTTTATTATTAATTCAATTTATTTATTTGTAAGATTGTTGGTTGAGGTCTTATTATGGTTCGTTTGGTCATTAAGTGGCCACTATCATTGAGAGGCCACTATGTCCACCGACAATAATCCAACCACTTTTCCATAGTTTAACATTGGGAATTCAATATTTGTTATTTTTTTATTTGCAAGACAATTGGTTGAGGTCATATTATGGTTCGTTTCGTCATTGAGTGGCCGCTACAGACAATAATCCATGGAGATCCACCAAAGGCGACCTAATATATCGAGCCTAACCCCAAGGGCATTGAGGAGATTTGACCTCATAACCTCTCAATAGGTACTTAGCAACCAGGGCTCGACCAATTGAGCTATCCCTTGGAGCTTCAATTTTTGATGACTTATTATCATATTAAAAACATATTTTAATGATTTAATTATAAAA
>APFE030141639.1:47025-57191 GCA_000404065.3 Pinus taeda
TTCAACAATACAATATTTTATTAGTTGTATTATTTTTGTGATGAAAGTTTTATCTTTACTATTTTTTATTTTAATTAAATTATATTTGAGCTAATGGGTAGGTACTAGCTATTATGTAGCTCTTGTTTAGTTTTGTAAGTGAAAAAACACTAAT
The DNA here is from genome assembly GCA_000404065.3 of Pinus taeda. Lineage (NCBI taxonomy): Eukaryota > Viridiplantae > Streptophyta > Pinopsida > Pinales > Pinaceae > Pinus > Pinus taeda. The sequence continues at coordinate 47,180 of APFE030141639.1, forward strand.
ATAAAAAAAAATAAATATTGTTTAAAATTATTAATATTTTTTTTTAAATAATTTTAAAAATAAAAATAAAATGATCAAAAGCCTTATCTCTAGGGGTTTTACCATATGAAATTCAAACCATCACCCTATTTTTTTAGATCCGACCCTTTATATGAAAAGTCCATTTAATCCTATTGGATTGAACTTGTCACATCTCCTTATCGAATTTTCCATGTAGAACTTGAAAATATAATAGTGTTATGTGTAAATCAATTTTTTTCTTTGTACCATCCCTTTTGCATCATACATAATGAATATTTTTTTTAATCGAATTATGATCTCATGAATAAAGGTGGCCACAAATTTTAATGCTATGTTTTTATTTCCATATTTACTGATGTGCATCATAGAGTGATTTATATACTTGTCTTGCAATAGTGGTATGAATTGGGTATCCTAATCATACCCTTATAATATGACCCTTGTGGTTCCAAGTGTAAAAACGAATGGCGCGAAGGTATCAATAGCTCTACACTACCTCATGTTCTAATGTATTTAATTCCTCCCTATATCTCACTAGCACCTACCTATTTTTCTACCACTTAAACACTTCCAACACATGGTATTCATGCGATTATCATGCGCCTCTTCTGATTTGTCCCCCTTATCGAGGCTAGTGATAGTCAATGATGCCAGGGTCTTGTTCTTAGATCAACGGTCCTCTAGCCAAGTGCTTTTACCCTAACCGTATTTGACTTTATACTTTTCGTTGAGCTAGATTTTTCTTTGTTTTGATGCTACACCAAGAGGCATGCTATGGATACTTGGATCCTAAGGGCCACGAAGGTGGCATTCCCTACACTTCCTAGCTCGTTTGGTGTGTATCCTCTCGGAATTTGGTTATTTAGGCATTGGGGTTTTGTTGATATAGTGTATCTATATAAATTTCTGGTTTATTCATCTGAATTTGTAAATTGTAGAGTTTAATAGGGTCCTCTCTATTTCATTATGTTGCAAGCTACGCGGAGAAGAGGATATGTATGGCCCTATTTCACGGATTAGTTCTCTTATTGTACAAGTAACACATTTCTATAGGAACCCCTAATTTTTCTATTTTTGAGCCATGTTCTTCTAAATTTTTTTGTTGGGGTCGATTTCTATTCAGGGCTTCCAGGGTTTACTCACTTGTACAATGTTGTGCTCGATAAAGTTTTCGGCATCCTGGAGTTGGGTACCAACTCGCACGCCTAGGTAACACTTGACTTGTCAAAATTACTTGGTACAATTATAGTTTAAACCATGAATTTGATTCTTAGGATTCCCCTTTGATTTTCATTTCCTTGGGTTGTTTTTCAAATGGTAGGTTCACTGGCATGTAGAGGAATCATTTTATGTGCCCACACGTAACAAGGTTTTTTTATTTTTTTATTTTTATTTTTATGTACTAGAGGGTGTATTCTTACTCTAGACATATCCAATCACTTTTTATTGTCACTTTCGGTGTTGACAAGTAAAATTTTGAGATTTTCTTTTATTTTGGCTTTACGGACAATATTGCAACCTCGGTTCTCACACACCTATTGGTTTGGCTCTAGGTGTGTACAATTTGCACTGTTTTCTTCTCTAGTAGTCACTGATTGTCTAATATGATTCATGTTTCCTTATCTCTCTCAATGTGCTGCATTGGTTCAAGTCTCTTGAAGACCTCTATCTATAATTACAATGGTGGTTGAGTCTAGTTTTGATAAATTTTGTTCCTATTACCCCTATTCGAAGGGTTTGTATTAAGAAGTGGGTTTTCCCTTGCCATGATTGTAATATTAAAAGAAGCCTTGCTGTCTGACACTATTGGATGGACTATACAAGTGGAACTTTTCTAAGTAATTTATACTATGCTGTAATTACTTTTTTTATTTGTTCTGGGTTCACGTGCTGGGTCTAAGATATAAATATGTAGGTGTCTATTTTTTTAAAGGACCTGTTAGCCTTGAGGTGCAGTGCTGATTTTTTGAAGGTTGAAGGAAAAGGTTCAGTCTTCTTATTTGTTATTAAAGAGGCCTCGCATGGGCCATTATTCCCTCCTTTTCTTACCCCTCTCACACTCTACCTCGAAAAAACCCTTTTTATCCTTAGCCCCAAGCGCGAAATCCAAATATACCGATAAAACCTTACCCATATGTCTTACGCGCTCATAACACATTCCTCAAAGACATCCCATACATTCCACCTTCCTCCGCTATTGATCTCTTCCCACCGATCCAACAACTCTCTTTCCTCCCGATCAATGCAGTTTGCCCGACACCCCTCCGCCATTAGGTCATCCCCACCAGATCTAACGGTCAGCGCCCATATCATGCGGACAACAAGCGCGACAGATACCCGTCTCATGAGGGCAATTTTTCTCTTTCCCTTCCACTATGTGTCATTTGTTGAATGCTATCGTGCACGTTCTAACACTTATTGCTTACTGCATAATTCATGTGCGATAAAAACCATTACCACTCAAATCAAACCACCCTGCACATTACCGTCCACGCATTTCCACTGCCCGATAATTGTCTGATCCGCATGCCTGAAGATCCAATAGCCTAGACATGTTCTGCTCCCACCATAATTGCTATCCTCGAAACATGATCTCTCCCACACATCTCCTTTGATCCGACGGCCACCATTCATAATCACTTCAACCGTTCATCTGCCCATGCAGTCCATACTCTACTCCTTGTCTGTTGCACTAAGGGGAAGATGGACGACTCTGTCAGTCTAGTGACAGTTTGACCATGAAACTAAATTAACAGAATGCATGGTCAAGGGATAAAAGGACATCGCACAACTCATTAATCGAATTAAACAGGCATGGAGCTTTGGTGCCACAATTAAGTCAACCACTTAGCAGGACAACACAACATCAGAATGGATTAAATGTTTTTGTGATGAAATGAAATTGCGTCCTGAAACACGATCAGACAGTAAATGCCAGTTGGTGGTCAATTTTTAGAGATTCATAAAGGTCCTTATTCTTTAGGTCCTCCCTTGGATTTCAGCCCAAGGGAAACCTCCCCTCCTGTCCATCATATTCCTTTAACCCTGTTAGTCATTTCTCAACTCCCTACCCTTCAGATTGCCAACACTCTTTTCATCTACACCAGTCATGGCAAGCCTAAAAGCACCCACCAAAATGGAAAGAATCGTAGCTGCTAGGTATGGACCCTTGGTACTGCCCACTCTGTTGAATGCAATCCCTGTTAGAGAATATCATAACTACATGAGTAATTTCACTAGGACTGAAGGGGTTACCGCTGAAGAACATCTTGTGTCATTCCATAGCTATGTTGATAACCTAGATATTAGTGAAGATGATGTATGGATGAGAGTATTCGTCCATCACCTTGTCCCAGTTGACCATGAAGAGCATGATGATGGATATTGTGGTAGCATATGTCCCTCCTAAGTTTTCCATGTTGCTTTCCAGAGGATGGATTAAGAGATTAGATGGGACATTGCAAAATGATTTTCCTTATGCCACTGTCTCGGTTTTCGGGGGAGAAAACAGAAGGTTATAGAGGGAAGCCCAGCTGGCCTATATCATTAGTGATGAGAAGAATCCCACTAATCATCCTATTTACACTGTGGACACTAATTTTGGAGCATGTATTCTCCAAATTGAAGAATCCCAGTTGACATCAGTATATCTCAAGAAACCAGTATGCCAGGTCATGGGGAAAGAGGGGCCATAGATTTGGGATATGTTCTTTGATGGAGCTTGCTTTAGGGAAGCTGCAGGAGCAAGTGTTGTGCTGGTATCCCCAACACAAGAATGCATACATCTGTCTTTCAAGCTGACTTTTCAGGTCATCAACAATATAGCAGAATATGCGTCTTTGTTATTGGGCTTAAGTGTTGCTAAAGAAATAGGAATCAAAGACATAAACATGTTTGGAGATGCTGATCTCATCATTCAACAAGTGAACAAAACGTTCCAAGAAAAGCACCCAAGGTTGAAAGCATACAGAGATGAGGTATGGAGGCTCAGAGATTCTTTTAGTAGCTTTTGTATCTCATATATTCCCAGAGTTAAGAATCAGCTTGTTGATTCCCTTGCTATGTCTACTAGCATGTTCATCCCTCCCATGCCTCTTAGATTGATTTATGCAATCCAGGTGAAATATAAACCATCCTTGCCCGACAATGTCAAGTATTGGAAAGTTTTTGAGGATGATGATGAAGTCAATAGGTTTTTGCAAGTCATTGATGAATTCTCTGAAATGCAGATTGATCAAGAGAATTAAGCCATGTAGGAACGTCACCAGTCTCAGCTAAGAAACAAAATTGGCCAAGGAAGCATTGTACAATTTCCTAGTAACCATATACCTAAACTGTTGGTGCCTCTAGAGAAGCTGTTTGACCACAATGATCTACCTTATAGGCCTGCCTAGAAAGAAAATGAGTCTATAGTCCATATACACAATATAGGGAGTCCAGATCATCCAAAGTATATAAATTTTTCCACCCATTTTTCTGTTGCCCACTATTCTGACTACTGCGCCCTAATGAAGCAATTTGCTGATGTTTTTCCCTGGGAGTATAGTGACCTTAATACTTTTGAAAAGAACATAATCCAGCATAAGATTCCACTGGAGAAAGACACCATCACTTTCAAGCAGAAGCTAAGACCCATAAGCCCCCTGCTACTCCCTTTGATCGAAAAGGAAATTAAGAAATTGTTGGCTGCCAAGATCATAGTTCCACTAAGGTATTCGAAGTGGGTAGCCAACCTGGTAGTAGTGAGGAAGAAAAGCAGGGAAATCCGGTTGTGTGTTGACTTCAGAAACCTAAACAAATTCTCTAGGAAAGACAACTATCCCCTTCCCAATATGGAACATCTGCTGCAAAAGGTCTAGGGCTAGAGCCATGTCTCTCCTGGATGGATTTTTAGGGTACAACCAAGTGGCTGTACATTTAGAGGACCAAGAAAATACTGCCTTCACCACTCCTTGGGGCACTTTTATGTACTCCAAGATGCCTTTTAGATTGATGAATGCTGGGGCTACCTTTCAGAGGGTGATTGATTTAACTTTCGTGGGAGAAAAGGATAAGTTTGTCTTGATTTACCTTGATTATATAACAATTTACTCCAAGAGTCATCAATATCACTTGCAACATCTAAATAAGGTGTTTTTGAAGTGAAAAAAATTTGGGATTTCAATAAATCCCAAGAAGTCACACTTTTCTCTAGAAGAAGGCAAGCTTTTAGGACATGCCATTTCTGCTGCAGGTGTTAGGATTGACCCAGAAAGAGTTAAAACAATCCAGACATTCTCTGTCCCAAGGTCAAAGAAGGGCATTCAATCCTTTTTTGGTAAGATCAGTTTTGTAAGGAGGTTTATTCCCAACTTTGCAGAACCAGTGAAGCATATCACCTCCATGTTGAAGAAGGGATCAAAAATCAAATGGATAGATGCAACAAGAAAATCTTTTGAAGCCATCGAATGAGCTATTATGGAAGCTCCCAGTCTAATCAGCCCAGGCTATAACCAGGAGTTCCATATCTTCTCTTTTGCTTCCTATAACACCCTTGCAGTAGTCTTGTTACAAAAAGATGAAGAAGGTACAGAGCACCTAGTGGCCTTTTTTAGCAAAACTTTAAGAGATGCTGAATTGAGATATGACATTATTGAAAAACAGGTTTATGCTCTTGTTAAGTCTTTAAAGGCATTCTGAATCTACATTTTGCACTCAAAGGTGATTGCTTGTATGCCTTCTACCTCAGTAAAGGATGCCCTAACACGGTGAGATGTTGATGGAAGAAGGGATAAATGGATCACAAAGCTCATCAAGTTCAACATAGAATTGAAGCCCACTAAGCTTGTCAAAGGTCATGGCCTTGCTTAGTTGATGGCTGATGAAAATTGCAGTCTACTGGGCATAAATTGCATAGGTACAGATTCAAAGGTTGAAAAAGCAAAGGAGGCAATACTGGAGCAAGGGCAGAACCAATCTTTAGCTGAGAATTTAGCTTCTTGTGATTGGTATTCTAGTATAGATCACTTCTTGTTGAAGCTAGAAGTTCCTCCAGGCCTTAGTTCAAGCCAAGCTAGGACCATTAAGCTCAAAGAAGCTAAGTTTTGGATCAATGAGAACCTTCTTTATTGGAGGGATCGAGCTGGAATACTTTTAAGGTGTCTAGACAAAGAACAATCAGTGGAAGTAATGCAAAAATTCCATTCTAGCATCTGTGGAGGGCATCATTATTGGAAAACCACAGCCTATAAGATCCTGAGAGCTGGGTATTATTGGCCCACTCTATTCTCTAATGTGTTTTCATTTGTGAAATCTTGTGATGAGTGCCAGAGATTTGCAGGAAGACAATAGCTGAAATCTTTGCCCCTGAAGCCAATACACACTAACGACCCTTTCCAACAGTGGGGTCTAGATTTCATAAGGTAGATTAACCCACATTCCTATGGCTAGCATAGATGGATTTTAGTAGCCACTGATTATTTTACCAAATGGATTGAGGCCATCCCCACCAAGAAAGCTGATCACCAAGTTGTCATGAAATTCTTGATAGAAAACTTTTTTACTAGGTTTGGCTGCCCAAACAAATTGGTTACAGACAATGCAATAGCTTTTAGGGAAAAAGAGTTGGTGGACATGTGTGACTCAATGGGCATTAAATTAGTGCATTCCAACTCATATTATCCTCAAGGAAATCACCTAGCAGAATCATCTAATAAAAGCTTGGTAAGGATAATTAAGAAGTTGCTGGAAGACAGCAAGCGGAGTTGGGACTCCAAACTAAAGTTTGCATTGTGGGCTGACAGGGTTACCACCAAGAAGTCCATAGGTAATTCTCCATTCAAGCTAGTATATGGCATTGAGGCTGTTTTCCCAATCTAGTTGATCCTCCCTGTGGCCAACTTCTTGCAGGAAGAGCAGAATGAGGAAAGTGACATGGAAAGGAGGATTGGTGACTTGGCTGAAGTTCATCAGATCAGAGATTAATTGATTGAGAGGTCTGCAGTACATCAAAGGAAAATCAAGGAAGCTTTTGACAGAAGGGAAAATATGGATAGTTTTCAGGTTGGTGACTGGGTTCTTAAATGGGATGCACTAAAGGAAAAGAAAGGGAATCATGGTAAATTTGATTCTCTATGGACATGACCTTTTGTAATTTCTTAGGTTGAAGGGAACAATACTTTCATGATGCAAAGTTTGGAAGGAGAAACAATTTTTGTTAGCCCAGTATATGGGTGATTTTTGAAAGTTTATTTTGTTTAAGGCTTTTAGGCCTCAGCATTGTAAATATGTTATTTTGATGTTTTAGTGTAGGATTATATAGGCTCCATGCCCAATGGAATACTATGTAATATTTATGATCTTGTTTATTATGTAAAAGGCAATGGTCTATGGTTCTTGAAACCTCACAGAGAGGCTTCCATCTCCAGAAGGAGCTAGTGTTAGCCCTGAGGTGCAGTTCTGATTTTTTGAAGGTTGAAGGAAAAGGCTTAGTCTGCTTCTTTATTATTAAAGAGGTCCAACCTGGGCCATTATTCCCCTCCTTCTCTTACCCCTCTCACACTCTACCTGTCCCATTTCCTAAATTCACCTTCATACCCCGACAAAGCCCTTTTAATCCATAGCCCCAAGTGTAAAAGCCTAATATACCCATAAAAGCTTAACCATATGTCTTACACGCTCATAACACATTCCCCAAAGAAATCCCATACATTGCACCTTTCTCCACCATTGATCTCTTCCCGCCGATCCAACACCCTGCTTTCTTCCTGATCAATGCAATTTTCCTGACACCCCTCCACCGTTAGATGATCCCCACCAGATATAACAGTAACACCCATATCGTGTAGACAACAAGCGTGACAGATACCTACCTGATGAGGGTGGTTTTTTTTTTTCCCTGCTGCTAAGTGTCGTCCGCTGAATGGCAACGGACATGTTTTGACACTTACCGCTTACCGCCTGATGCTTGCTCGATAAAAAACATTACCACTCAAATCAAACCACCCCGCACATTACTGTCCACGCATCTCTGCCGTTCGATAACTGTTCGATCTGTCTGCCTAAAGATCCAATATCCTCGACATGTTCCTCTCCCACCATGATCGCTAGCCTCCAAAAATGATCTCTGTTGCACATATTCTTTGATCCGATGGCCACCATTCATGATCACTTCAACTATTCATCTGCCCATCCACTCCATACTCCACTCCCTGTCTGTTGCACTAAGGGGAAGATGGTTGACTCCGTTAGTCGGGTGACAGTTTGACCATGAAACTAAATTAACAAAAAGCATGGACAAGGGAGAAAAGGACACTGCATGACTCATCAATCGAATTAAACAGGAATGGAGCTCCACAGCCACAATTAAGCCAACCACTTAGCGGGACAACATAGCATCAGAATGGATTAAATTTTTCATGATGAAATGAAATTGTGTCCTAAAACGCGATCAGACAGTTAATGCCAGTTGGTGGTCAATTAAGACCCTCCATCCCTGAATGGGTAAGGGCCATTGTAATGATATATTATAAACAACCAGAAGAAAGATGTAATCAGGGTTGGAAATTTCCTTTTGGTCCAACTTTTGGAGATTATAGATACTTTGTAACTTGTAGCGTCTCATCTTCATTTTCAACAATGCAAGCTTCTTTTGCTATTAATTTCTCAATGCCCATTTCTTCTCTGTTCTAAGCTTGTGCAAGATGTACTGTATTCATGATTCCTTCTATGTCTAATGCTAGATAACTGTCATCTTATCTATAGATTAGACAATTGAATGTATCAGTAAGTAGGCCACTCAGGTTTCTTCTGTATCAAATGCAAGATAACTGCCATCTTATCTCTGCATTGATAGACTAGATTTGCAAGTTTCCTTACTAGTTGTAGCTGGCCATCATACATTCTATATGTATCTTTTGGTGTGATTAGTATTCCTCATCTATTCACCTAATTTCCAAATTGTTGAGCATTGGTGGTCTAAAGCCTTGTAGTTTGAGGGTGTTCATGCATGTTTGGAGTGAAACAGAGTAGAAGTGGTTATCTAGCTTGAACCAAATCATTACCCATCCCAATAAGTTCCTAGAACTATACTGAAGATTATATTTTACGAGGCATCTCCAAGTTACAACCTAGGAGAGTTTCCTCGAACCCTAATGGGACCTACTGCTCCTTGCCTCTGACACAATTATAATAGTTGAATATTTGAAGGAATTTCATAAAGCTATTCTCTTTCTGGATTTCTCTAGTTTTTGTCTAGTTGTGGGATAGAAGTCCTCATACTGTATTTTTTTGTTTTTTTGTTAAAATAAAGACTCATGTAGAGTTTAGCTAATACGCTAATAGACTCTTTGTGGCAAGAATAATTTCCTATTACAATATTGTATGATTTGGGTAAAATAAAGAGATTACAATATGCATAGTTGTATTTTTCTTTGTTTATACATTCATCATATTAAAGGTATCTTGTGCCTATATGTTCTCTTAAATTCATTACTTTCTTGCTAAAAAATATTTACATTTTGCAAGGCTGTAGGTTTCCCATCTTATCGCTAGAGTGATTCTTGGTTATGAAATCTAGCAAACAACTATGTGTATTAGTGGGTGCTTTACTAGATCTCACCCACCCTGCAACAAGTTCTACGTTCAAGGAAATCTCCTTGAATGAAAATGAATCTTGGGTTTTTATGCATGGAATCATAGTGTAAATGACGGGGAGTAGTAAGCTAGTGCGAGGTAAATGGTAACAGGTAAAAACGCTCAGGTAAGTCGCATGTGATAGCTGAGGAAGTGAAACACAAAAGAACGACATGGCGTAGGCCAAAAAACCCTTCAGCGTAAAGGTAAAACGAGAATATTAGGGGTTGGGTGAATGCCGCGGTAAACCTTAGGGTAGTTGCAGGTCAGGTTATAGTCTACAGCAGTACCCTGTACCACTAGCAGGAACCCTTAGCCTTTTTCCGCCACATTCGTTATCCTTCCATCGTTCTTTCCCTTTTCTTTTTATAGAAGTATT
>APFE030141639.1:63391-75398 GCA_000404065.3 Pinus taeda
TTTTTCTTTTTCCCTGCCACTAAGTGTCGTCCGTTGAATGACAACGGGCGTGTTTTGACACTTACCGCTTACCGCCTGATGCTCGCTCGATAAAAAACATTACCACTCAAATCAAACCACCTCGCGCATTACTGTCCACGCATCTCTGCCGTCCGATAACTGTTCGATCTGTCTGCCTAAAGATCCAATATCCTGGACATGTTCCGCTCCCACCATGATCGCTAGCCTCCAAAAATGATCTCTGTTGCACATCTTCTTTGATCTGATGGCCACCATTCATGATCACTTCAACTATTCATCTGCCCATGCACTCCATACTCCACTCCTTGTCTGTTGCACTAAGGGGAAGATGGTTGACTCCGTTAGTTGGGTGACAGTCTGACCATGAAACTAAATTAACAAAAAGCATGGAGAAGGGAGAAAAGGACACTGCATGACTCATCAATTGAATTAAACAGGCATGGAGCTCCACAGCCACAATTAAGCCAACCACTTAGCAGGACAACATAGCATCAGAATGGATTAAATTTTTTCATGATGAAATGAAATTGTGTCCTGAAACATGATTAGACAGTTAATGCCATTTGGTGGTCAATTAAGAGCCTCCATACCTAAATGGTTAAGGGCCATTGTAATGATGGATTATAAACAACGAGAAGAAATATGTAATCAGGGTTGGCAATTTATTTTTGGTCCAACTTCTGGAGACTATAGATACTTTGTAACTTGTAGCGTCTCATCTTCATTTTCAACAATGCAAGCTTCTTTTGCTATTAATTTCTCAATGCCCATTTCTTCTATGTTCTAAGCTTGTGCAAGATGTACTGTATTCATGATTCCTTCTATGTCTAATGCTATATAACTGTCATCTTATCTCTGGATTAGACAATTGAATGTATCAGTGAGTAGGTCACTCAGGTTTCTTCTGTATCAAATGCAAGATAACTTCCATCTCATCTCTGCATTGATAGATTAGATTTGCAAGTTTCCTTACTAGTTGCAGCTGGCCATCATACATTCTATATGCATCTTCTGGTGTGATTAGTATTCCTCATCTCTTCACCTAATTGCCAAATTGTTGAGCATTGGTGGTCTAAAGCCTTGTACTTTGAGGGTGTTCATGCATGTTTGGAGTGAAACAGAGTAGAAGTGGTTATCTGGCTTGAACCAAATCATTACCCATCCCAATAAGTTCCTAGAACCATACTGAAGATTATATTTTACCAGGCATCTCCAAGTTACAACCTACGAGAGTTTCCTGGAACTCTAACGGGACCTACTGCTCCTTGCCTCTGACACAATTATAATAGTTGAATATTTGAAGGAATTTCATAAAGCTATTCTCTTTCTGGATTTCTCTAGTTTTGTCTAGTTGTGGGATAGAAGTCCTCATATTGTATTTTGTTGTTTTTTTGTTAACATAAATACTCATGTAGAGTTTAGCTAATACGCTAATAGACTCTTTGTGGCAAGAATAATTTCCTATTACAATATTGTATGATTTGGGTAAAATAAAGAGATTATAATATGCATAGTTGTATTTTTCTTTGTTTATACATTCATCATATTAAAGGTATCCTGTGCCTATGTGTTCTCTTAAATTCATTACTTTCTTGCTAAAAAATATTTACATTTTGCAAGGCTGTAGGTTTCCTATCTTATCGCTAGAGTGATTCTTGGTTATGAAATCTAGCAAACAACTATGTGTATTAGTGGGTGCTTTACTAGATCTCACCCACCCCACAACAAGTTCTACGTTCAAGGAAATCTGCTTCAATGAAAATGAATCTTGGGTTTTTATGCATGGAATCATAGTGTAAATGACGGGGAGTAGTAAGCCAGTGCGAGGTAAATGGTAACAGGTAAAAACACTCAGGTAAGTCGCATGTGATAGCTGAGGAAGCGAAACGCAAAAGAACGGCATGGCGTAGGCCAAAAAACCCTCCAGCGTAAAGGTAAATCGAGAATATTAGGGGTTGGGTGAATGCCGTGGTAAACCTTAGGGTAGTTGCAGGTCAGGTTACGGTCTATAGCAGTACCCTATACCACTAGGAGGAACCCTTAGCCTTTTTCCGCCGCAGTCGCTATCCTTCCATCGTTTTTTCCCTTTTCTTTTTATAGAAGTATTAACCGAGTAAATATATTATTATGGAGACAATAATAATAAGAATTAGTATTTTAATAGATAAATAATAAAAATAATAAAAATAAATAAATAAATAACTAAATAAATAAATAAATAATAATAATAATAATAAGAAGAATAAGAAGAAGAAGGAAAGAATAAGAAGATAATAGGAAAACACAAAAAATTCTAGGAAGAAAGAGCAGGGATCCAACACCTACTGATACTCCAACCATTGTCTCTGTTCAGATTGATGGGCCTTTTTCTGATCTCTAAGGCTTCCTAAATTTCCGATGACGAAAGTTGTCAATCCTAGCGATGATCCTTGCCTCTTCTATGTTGCACAACAATAACATAGAGGCTACACTAGTATTATAGGGACCTAACACAAATTCCTTCCCTCTATAAACACTTTTGGATTTACAATTCTTCCTTAAATTCCCTTGTTTTCAACATTTCCAACATCTTTTTACTAAATTTGCTGCAAATTTAGGTCTACCTTTAGATTTAGATCTCCCATTTGAGGAATTACTCTTATTTTTATCTTGTAAATGTCATCTTATAACTAAGATATTTGTACTTTGAATTTCGATGTTTTCCCTCCTCATATCCTTTGACGATAGGGATGAGACCACACCATCGAAACCTAAATGAGTTGCATTACTACCTATGGATATAACCAAACTCTCTAATGAGTCTGGTAAAGAGCATAATAATTGATACACTTATTTTAATTAGAAATTATTAATATCAATAAACAATAACTAACTTACCATAGTATTGAAGTCATTCAACTCCTTTCCATCATCCATCCTTAAGTTGTACAAATTCATTCATGGAAAATGTTTGTTTACTAGGGACTTATCCCCTAAATTATTCCATAATCTTGTGGATAAATCTTCTCTTGAAACATTTAACAATACGAAATATGAAAAACACAATTATTTTGTCCTCTTCACTTTCTAATTCAACTTTGTCTAGTCTACTATCGGCATTCCCATATGTGCATTATCTAGATCCCATCAATTGACTAATCCGTCTACTAAAATATCTTCCATTTGGAGATTTCGTAGCACAAAAATTTCCCCTTTAAATTTCTCAATCGTTGTCTTCAAAATTTACACCATTCTTTTCCATCATAAGAATCACCACTACAAAACTCCCATTAAAATAAGGCTTATTATAGAGCTAAAATAACTAGATCCTTAACTACAAAGGTGTCTCCTTCAAGATAATAATCACTCTAATACCAAATGTAAGTTTAAAACCTTAGAATATAATGTAATGCATACAAATATTATTAATAAATAGAAAAATAAAACAATGAAATTCACATATTACATAAAGATTTATCTTGGAAATCAAAAATAGGAAAACCAATAAATTGTCTAGAGCCACACTTCTAATTTTTATCAACAATAAACTTCAACCTTTACAATACAATATGTATGGCTTTGCAGAATCCAAAATTCCTTTCCCATTAACTTGAGTTATATTAAAACCTTAATTCCTTAACTAAAAAATAGAAAATCGTGAGTTGAAATGCCATTCCATAAAACTGACAAAAGGAAAAAATGTGTGCTTGAATACCAAAAACATATGCAAATGACCACACATTTTTTTTGTCAAAGGATTTACCCTCTTTGTGACCTCCTTGCATGCATCCAGTGTCACCAATTATGCGTGGAGCTATTTTAGTAAAGAATGTAACACATACCCAATACGGTATTGGAGGTTAGGGGCTAAAAAACATATATCTCTTCTCAAAATATCTGATAGTTGAGAACCTACTTTGTGACCTAAACTTAATAGCTAGGGGATTCTATCTATTGATTTGGGGTACCACCGGATGCGCTCTAGCCATGAAAATTGGTGGAGAGGCTAATGCACATGAGATATCCAAGACCTAGAAATAGTTTATTTAGGTTCTACCTGGTTTAAGAGATATTAAAATAATTAATATTTTTAATGGAGTTCCTAAGTCTAAACTTATGAAAAATAAAAAATTAATGGGTATTAATATAAAACTAGGTTAGAAGGTTTTAAAATACTTGGATCAAGCCAATTCTGATCTTAGTCGTTGATTAGAGATGTAATCTCCACCTTTGAAGGACCAACACGAAAAGTATAAGAGGAGGCTTGAGGGTCAGTTGGATAATACACCAGAGTGATCAGTCATTCCATTTTTTAGAGTGTGGCTTGCTAAGAGAAATAGAATCAGTGGTTAGTTGCAGTGAGGGGCATTGAGTACGAGACATAGAGGTAGAGATAATGTCGAGGGACCAACACAGAATCAAAGAGAGGTAGATGTTGAGCCAGAGGGAGCCACACAAAGCTAGAAGGGACTGTGCAGAGGCTAGAAGGGCCTGCATCATCCATGTAGAGGCTGGAGGAGTGAATCACAGGGTCGTAGAGGTTGTACAGTGCTTCTTCGGGCTGATGCATATGGTTTCGGGCTGATGCGAAGGACAGGTGGGCTGATGCTGGGGTTCAGATTGTGTCGGAGAGGTTTCGTCGGGAAGAATTTCCGAATATCTACTTTTTAATAGAGGTATTAGTGCCAGATTATTTTCTATGTCAGACGAGTGAGTTTGGCAGCTAGTTGTACTAAAAAAGACTGCACTCATTTTCCCAAGTTGGGTTTTTCCGAGGATGAGTTGTCCAAAAATAACGGCGTCACTTGTGTGTTTTCTATTTCTTCTAGTTGTTGATCTATAGATGGTTGAGACTGTATTGTGTTTATTTTAGTATTTATATGTTTAAATAACTTGTTCGTAATTAACAAGTAGGAGAAATAAACCAGAGATACAGATAAAATTTCTAATAGGTAATACTTAGAAATTTCAACATGGTATCAGAGCTTTGCAAATCACAAGAGAGTTGAAGGCACCAGCTGAAGCAAAGAATTTGCAGCAAAAACAATTGTCCCAAGTGACAAAATTTGTTCCTTGCAGATAGCGGTAGAGAAAGGTTGACGTAGAGGGACTACGTCATCAGTTCAGGCCAGAGAGAGGCTAGTGCAGAGGCTAAGGAGGGCACAAAAGGCTTACAAAGAGCCACATAGAGACCAGGAGGGTTGACGCAGTTGGCTAGGGAAGCATTTCAGCTAGTGTCGGGATTGTGCAGAGTCTAGAGTCTCAGTCCTTCAGTTGTCGAGGCATAGGAAGTTGTGGGAAGATTGCGGGGAGTGAAGATGGTGGGGTGTTGTTGCTGCCAAGACAGAACAATACCTAATAGGGAAAAGCCAAGGTAGAGGGAGTCGATACCTAGGCGTATTTCTAGCCAAGAAATCTAGATCAATGTTGCAGGTGCATAGGAGATTAGAGAGGTGTGACTCAGTGGTTGGCAAGTGGATTTCCAGGAGGAAAATCAACACTCAAAGAGATTCTAGCAAAGAACTTCCAGACAGGAAGTAGAGACTCAGAGGGAGTCAAAGAGAGAACTTCCAAAGGTAAGTAGAGAATCAAAGGTGTCAAAAGGAAGAGCAGAGAGATGTCCATGAATGGATTGAGGGATTAGGAAAGGTTGGGCGGGGTGTACACCTTTGTCATCTAGAAGGTCAGGATCCTGTCCATTCTAGATAAATATCGCATCAAGGCCTTCAACTTTAGAACAATGGCTATCCCAGTTGACTTAGCTGACAATGAGAAGTATGAGGAAGCAATGGCCAAGGAGAAATTCATAATCCTTGATGGGGTCAAGGATGATGTGGTCCAGTATATTGCCGAGAAGGAGACGACAAAGGAAATGTGGGATGCCTTAGAGACATTATACCAGCGTACTTCTGTTCAAAGGAAGATGTTACTAGAGAATCAATTGCGTTCATACTAGATGTAGAAGGGGGAGCAAATATATCACTTGCTCGATGGATTGAAGGAGATTTGGGACCAATTGACTTCCATAGGGGCAATGTCGGTTCAGGAGTTGATGGTGAGGACCACCCTAAATGCATTCTCCAAGGAGTGGGAGACATTTTTCCAGAGTATTCTGGGTAGGGCGAATCTTCTAGATTAGGAAGAATTGTGGGCAACGCTTTGCCAAGTGGAGATCACATGACTGTCAAAGACACGAAGTAGCAGCAAAGGAGTCTAGATCAAGAAGGAGGATGAAGAGGATGCAACTGTGGCATCTGTGGAGAAGCAAGAAAAGAGGAAGAAAAAGGACCTCTTCAAAATAAAGTGCTTCAACTGTGGGGAATTGGGTCATAATGCGAACCAGTGTCCGAGGAAGAAGAATAATGGAGAGGCATATGACTCCAAGGCAGTGCCAGTGAAGGCAGAAAAGGAGGTAGGGGAGGATGACGATTTTTCCGTGAGTGCTCATGTAACTTTAGAGAAGAGGTGGGGAGATATCAAGCTGTAGTCAGGGAGACTATGGGCGATGAGGGGTGAGATCCTTGAGGTACCCAAAATCTTACATCATACCTAGCAACGGGAGCCCTGAAGTGAGAAGTAGCAGGATGGTGATTGTTGGTAGAAATGGATTCAGATGAAGCAACAGAGAGTGCTACAGTTTAGTAGTCCCAGGAAGAGTAGAGGGGGTTACAGCAGTGCGAGAGGCACATAGGAGGTTGCAGCAATGTAGGATGGCACAAAAGGATTTGCAACAGTGCAAGAGGCAGGGAGTTGTTGAAATAGCGCAAAAGGCAGTAGAGGCAGCATGAGATAGCAGCAGAGAGATCTTCAACATAGGGAGTGTTTCTATTGTGACAAGGATGTGAGTAGTTGGGTGGATCGGTTACTTCTGAGTAACTAATTTGTAGGGCAAGAGTAGTTGGCAGCGAAACGATGCAACATGATGGGAGGGGGTTGTAGTGCAGATGTAGTGTTGGGAGAAAGGACCAGTAGCAACACAAATGTAGAGGGAGCTATCGTACGGATGCAATAGTGGTAGGGCCATAGGCAACAATACAAGATGCAGCAGTGTAGAGGATGTTGGGCGGGAGGGCCTAGCACCAGCACAGGTACCCGTGTTGTATAATCAGAGTGATGCTCAGTGTGGAGTATTACTAGAGCACAATCCTCGCTAAGAGGGAGTGTTGATTTTTGGTAGCATTGGATGTGCTCTAGCCATGAAAATTATTGGACAGGCTAAAGCACATGAGATTACCAAGACCCAAAAATGGTTTGGACAGATTCTATCCAATTTAGGAGATATTAAAATAATTAATATTTTTAATGGAGTTCCTAAGTTTAAACTTAGGAAAAATATAATATTAACGGGTATTAATATAAAATTGGGTTAGAAGGTTCTAAAATACATGGATCAAGCCAATTCTAATCTTAACCATTAATTAGAGATGCAATCTCTGCCGTTGAAGGATCAACAAGAAAAGTATAAGAGGAGGCTTGAGGGTTAGTTGGAGAATACACCAGAGTGATCACTCATTCCATTTTCTAGAGTGAGGTTTGCTAAGAGAAATCAAATCAGTGATCAGTTGTAGTGAGGGGCAATGAGTATGAGATAGAGAGGCAGACATAGTGATGGGAGACCAATGCAGAAGTAGAGAGAGGCAGACAATGAGCTAGAGGGAGCCATGCAGAGGTAGAAGGGATTGCACAGAGGCCAGAAGTGTTGACACAGAGGGTTTTGGGTTGACGCAGAGGCCAGGTGGGTTGAAGTTGGGCTTCAGATTATGCTGGAGAGGATTTCGTGGGGTAGACTTTCCAAATATCTACTTCTGAATAGAGAGGTATCACTGCCAGATTATTTTCTCTGTTGGGTGAGCTAGTTTGGCACCCAGTTGTACTAAAAAAGACTGCATTAGAATTGTTGCATCAATTCTCCCAAGTTGGGCTTTTCCAAGGACGAGTTGTCCAAAAATAACAATGTCACTTGTGTGTTTGCTATTTTTTTTGTTGTTTATTTGTAGATGGATGGGAATGTATTGTGTTTATTTCAGTATTTATATATTTAAATAACTTGTTTGTAATTAATATGTATGAGAAATAAATCAGAGAATACAGATAAAACTTCTAATGGGTAATACTTATAAATTTCATCACTCCCCTAATTATATCTAGCAAAGAGATACCATCATAAGACAAACTCACTATTTCTCTTGGAAAGAACTTAGGCTTCAAGAAGACCAAGGCCTAGTGTGGTTAAAATATATAAATCACATCAAATTTCCTTTCTCACCTTCTTAGATCAAAAGGATAAATTGATTTGGTCCGTTAAACCCTTTGGTGGGTAACTTCCCAGACTCTACTATAGTGCCCTTACTCAAGGAATCAATGTTGATCCCCGTGAGTGGGAAGAAAGGATTTGGAAGTTACACTACCCAACAAAGGAAAAAATATTTATGTTCTTTTATCAAACAAAACCATGTTTATAGCTATATGGGATAAAAAACCTAAAACTCTGTAGGGCTTCCTTACTCTTGAGAAGGAACTTCACTTGAAGTGGCTTTGATATCCTAGTTGGATAACCATCACATCAAAAATTACAAATCCCTCCCTTCAATAATCACTTGGGGCATTTGGATGATTGGGAATCACTCTTTGTTTGAAGATGTTAAACACTCTATCACTTATTATGCTATATAACATATGGCCATATTGGACATTTTCACTCACAGCCCCTCATAAGCTTCCAAAATCTCACCTAGAAATCACCATTCAAAAAGACACATGTTTGGTATTTCTTAATGACAATGTATGATAAATGCCATCTAAAGGAAGAGAAACAAGGTGCACATAACTTTAATGAACTAATAAAACTAAGCTATACTCTTTTTTGTGCTAGGAAAAAGGAATTTCATGGTTGCACATATATGAAATCTCAATATATGTGGGCAATAGATGTTATACATAATGTAAGTATGCTAACATTTTATAATTCATAAAGACCTTCTTTTTTAATTATATAATCATGAGAAATAAATAAAAACATATAATATATAAATGTCACAATAAGGAAGAGGGGTAAAATTTCTTGAGGTGCAAACCTGCAAAATATATTTTGGCACCTTGAGTGATTTGATCCCTCTTGGGGCTTGATAGATTAGGGGTTAAGATGGATCTAGGATAGTTTCCTATCAACTAGATGACTAGGGTCTAGTTTATGAAAAATTACCATGTTCTGCTTTTTTTCAAAACATAAAAATATCTACATCTTACATTACTCACCTCTTTTTCAAAGATGTTTACAAGGATTGGAACCAAGAGGAAAATAATCTTAAAAGTAAGGCTAGAAATGCCTAGGGGATCTTAGAAAATCTTTGCAAAATCGTAAGTGAAAACTATCTCATATTTTCACTCTTTATGGTTACCATTATGCTAGTAGGAAAATTTTTGGGTGACCAATTTTTATAGAATATCATTGCTTATTACACCAATTTTGGTCATATCTAGACCTAAACAGTTTCTTATCTTTCTTAGCCCATGTATATGTGTTCTCCTATTTGTGAAGTGTTCATCATGTCCAACTTCTTACCTTTCTTAGTCCATGTATATGTGTTCTCCTATTTGTGAAGTGTTTATCATGTCCAACTTCTTACCTTTCTTAGTCCATGTATATGTGTTCTCCTATTTGTGAAGTATTCATCATGTCCAACTTCTCCCTAAGACCTTGAGGGAAAGCAAAATATTTGAACCCAAAAGACTTCAGATTCGGTGAGACTTCATTTCTACTACCATTAGCAAGACTTCTGATTCCTTCTTTACTCAATTAATTGAGAGGAGTTTTCTCACATATCATACCGTTAAACCTAATCCATTATATTAGTTAGTTGTTTAAAAGGTACACTGGTTAATTAGCGCCATTTTAATTTTAGATCTACTCAATATCAAGACTATTTAGTCACAATAATCGAAAGTTTTCTCACATATTAGGCCATTAAACTCCATTCATATCGATTAGTTAGTTGTTTAAATACACGAGTTAATTAGTTGTTTAAATACATGAGTTAATTAAAGCCATTTTAATTTTGGATCTCCTCAATATTAAGATTATTTAGCTATTTAAAATATACATTAGTTAATTAAAGCTATTTTGATTTTAGATCTATTTTTATATCAAGAGGATCAAATTTTTTGAGTTGCAAATATGGTTTAGAGTAAAAAGAGATTTGATCTCTCTAAACTTTTGGTAGATTTAGAGTTGGGATGAATCATGATCCTCTTTCTCTCTTTAAAGAGTCTTCCTCTTTACTTTCATTCCACATAAATACCATGGGTTAATAGCATGGGCCAATATGCTAATTTTATTTATTTTTATTTTTATTTAGATAAAAGGATAGGATGGGACATGAAATTACAATATCTCTTCCATATTGGGCTGGAGAGTGCCTCCCCACAATATTATTATTAATTAATTAATTGATAGCCATTAATAAAGTTGAGGAAAAGAGAGAGTTGTCCGTGAACCCACTATGGAAGAGATGTTATAATGTCATGTTTTATCCTATCCTATAAATAAAAATAATAAAATAATAAACTAAAAATAACTTCAAACTAAAATATAAAGAAAAAAATTTATTGGGCACTCTAGGTTTATGAGAACCCATGGTATTGTCAGATAATATTCATTTGCAATATAGCCTGTTTATAGGGAAAATTAAACCAACAAATTAATAGTTATAATTGTAATTGTAGTTGATTATATTTAGTAATTAAATCAACCTAGATCTATCTTTATAACTTTGGATCTACCAAGTACTAAGAGACGTCAAATATTTTTCCTTGTAAACTTAAATAGATTTGATGATTCGCACAGCTTGGTTATTCAAGAGTTAACATGGATCTAGAATGGTATTAGTTATATTATATTATATTAATTTTATTCATTCCATTTAAACCCATTATTAACCATTTTATTTGTGTGATTCATAGTTTTCAAGAGAGCTTTTTTGGAAAAAAAAATCATTTTCTTATTATTAAACCCTCTTCCCTCTACCTTTTGACTCTCTTTTGTGTGTTTGATTAAATATTGCCATCATCATCATCATCATTATTATTATTATAATATCATTCTTTTCTAACTTAAGCATGCATTCTCAATATCTTTAGAAAGATTTATGTGTACATAATAATGATTGGACTACATGTGTTCAAAGCACTCTATTAGAAACATGATCTCCAATTCTGGAAATATTCATACTCAAAGTTTAATATTATCATTGAGTATATCTTTTACTAAATATGGTTTATTTTCTCTTTCTTTCTGTTAGTTTCTTATACCGGCCACAGGCATGATATTACGCATTTTTCTTATTGGTTTGTCTTTTACCAAAAAATTATGCCACTTATCCATAACTTAACATTGGGAATTCAATTTTTGTTATTTTTTATTATTAATTCAATTTATTCATTTGTAAGACTATTCATTGAGGTCTTATTATGGTCCGTTTGGTCATTGTGTGGCCACTATGTCCATGAACGATAATCTAGCCACTTATCCATAGTTTAACATTGGGAATTCAATATTTGTTATTTTTTATTATTAATTCAATTTATTTATCTGTAAGACTATTGGTTGAAGTCTTATTATGGTTCGTTTGGTCATTGAGTGCCCACTATCATTGAGAGGCCACTATGTCCACCAACAATAATCCAACCACTTTTCCATAGTTTAACATTGGGAATTCAATATTTGTTATTTTTTATTATTAATTTAATTTTTTTATTTGCAAGGCAATTGGTTGAGGTCTTATTATGGTTCGTTTGGTCATTGAGTGGCCTCTATGGACAATAATCCATGGAGATCCACCAAAGGTGACTTAATATATCGAGCCTAACCCCAAGGGCATCGAGGAGATTTGACCTCATAACCTCTCAATAGGTACTTAGCAACCAGGGCTTGACCAATTGAGCTATCCCTTGGAGCTTCAATTTTTGATGACTTATTATCATATTAAAAACATATTTTAATAATTTAATT
>APFE030141639.1:92745-110752 GCA_000404065.3 Pinus taeda
GGGGGGGGGGGGATAGTTAATATTTTTGGGGTTTTTATATAATTTCTTGTAGAATAGGGGTGGGAAAATGATTTAGGGAGCTATACAATAGGGTTAGATGTTAATATGAGTTCTATGGAATGAGGAGGAATGGATGCATGCTAAGTTTATAAAAGGGAAACTCGAGCATAGGGAAATGAAGGGATTGTGGAAAGATTAATTTTACACAAGAAATGTGGCTTCTTTTCACTAAGTCAACTTAGATGTCAACTTGGTTTTTAATAAGAATGGAGTGAAACTGGACTTTTTGGGCAAATCCTAAGGTCCTTGAGGGGATGTTAGTGAATGATTTCTGGGGGAATGAAAGGGGAAGTTAGTCATGCTTCCAGTGTTGTATCGTCAGACAACTTCCATGGTGTCAATTCATAAATGAGATGAGTCCTTCTTGACAAGATAAAAAGTAGTGATAACCTTGTTTCTGCAACCTCAAACTACCTACCCAACCTAATACACCTAGCATTTTTTCTTCCTTTAGATTGGTGCACTTGAACTTGCAAACCCTGATTGTTTTTCTTTTGACTGTTCTCCTATCTAAATGTACCCTTATCTATTCCAAGGGCCCAGATTAAGCAGTTGGGCTCCTTAAATTCTCTACCTAGCTACTCATCTGCCAAGCTTGAACTGTTTGGACATATATTCTTTCTCTATTCTAAAACAGAAATTCAAACATGGCATGGTCCAAATTGAACTGTTGGGCCATCCATCAAATGTAATAAGCAGCAGTACCTTCACATGGTGAACTTGCAAAATAAGATGGTAGTGGCATTTTAACTAGCCACTTTCCTGGTCTTTGGTTTGGGGATCATTTTCACTATTCTTTTTGACCAATTGATTTTCTTGCCTTTTGATTATTCTTTTAAGGCATACCCTCTTTTCATTTTTTACTTTTCTTTGTCTGTATACAAAATATGGAACCTCTGCAGCATGCAGGGATGAACATATTTAGCACTTCCACTGTCAATCATGAAAAATGAAACCTATTGGTATAGGAATCTAACATGATCGAAAAGGAAATTAAGAAATTGTTGATTGCCAAGATCATAGTTCCACTAAGGTATTCAAAGTGGGTAGCCAACTTGGTAGTAGTGAGGAAGAGAAGCAGGGAAATCCGGTTATGTGTCGACTTTAGAAACCTGAACAAATGCTCTAAGAAAGACAACTATCCCCTTCCCAATATGGAACATCTGCTGCAAAAGGTCTAAGGGCTAGAGCCATGTCTTTCTTGGATGGATTTTCAGGGTACAACCAAGTGGCTGTACATTTTGAGGACCAAGAAAATACTGCCTTCACCACTCCTTGGGGCACTTTTATGTACTCCAAGATGCCTTTTGGATCGGTGAATGTTGGGGCTACCTTTCAGAGGGCGATTGATATAACTTTCATGGGAGAAAAGGATAAGTTTGTCTTGATTTACCATGATGATATAACAATTTACTCCAGTAGTCATCAGGATCACTTGCAACATCTAAAGAAGGTGTTTTTGAAGTGAAGAAAATTTGTGATTTCAATAAATCCCAAAAAGTCACAGTTTGCTCTAGAAGAAGGCAAGCTTTTAGGACAAGTCATTCTGCTGCAGGTGTCAGGATTGACCTAGAAAGAGTTAAAACAATCTAGACATTTCAATCCCAAGGTCAAAGAAGGGCATTCAATCCTTTTTGGGTAAGATCAATTTTGTAAGGAGGTTTATTCCCAATTTTGCAGAACTAGTGAAGCATATCACCTCCATGTTGAAGAAGGAATCAGAGATCAAATGGATAGATGCAACAAGAAAGTCTTTTGAAGCCATCGAATGAGCTATTATGGAAGCTCCCAGTCTAATCAACCCAGACTATAACCAAGAGTTCCATATCTTCTCTTTTGCTTCCTATGACACCCTTGCAGTAGTCTTGTTACAAAAATATGAAGAAGGTACATGTAAGGACTCTGAACACCACATATCTCCACAATGGTATGATATTGTCCGCTTTGGGCCTAAGCCCTCATGGATTTGCTTTTGGACTTACCCCAAAAGGCCTCATACTAATGGAGATATTTGTCCATCCTTATATGACCATGATCCTCCCCACTTCTAGTCAATGTCGGACTTTGGTTGTATACCCAACAATCCTCCCCTCGAACAAAGGACCATGGAGCCTCCCCTCAAACGATTATCCATCCATGCAATCTCTACCAACTAGGATTCTTCGCTCCAATGCGTTGGAAGCACACACCTTACATGGAGCATCCATCCATCCACTCTCTACCAACTAGGATTCTTCGCTCCAATGCGTTGGAAGCACACGCCTTACATGGAGAACTACCTGCCTCGAGAGATTGCTTTATCCCAGGTCAACTCCTCTTCACCATGTTGGGACCAAGACACGTCCATGAAGAATCTGGAGCACACCGCCTATCTAACTGAGCTCATCCACGGATCCCATCGTGATATTACCGGGGCCCGCCACCTTCGTTCGAAATTCCGAGGATTCATCCACTTGGATAACTTCGGAACCTGGCTCTGATAACACTTGTAAGGACTCTGAACACCACATATCTCCACAATGGTATGATATTGTCCACTTTGGGCCTAAGCCCTCATGGATTTTCTTTTGGACTTACCCCAAAGGCCTCATACCAATGGAGCCTCCCCTCAAACAATTATCCATCCATCCACTCTCTACCAACCAAGATTCTTCGCTCCAATGCGTTGGAAGCACACGCCTTACATGGAGAATCCATCCATCCACTCTCTACCAACTAGGATTCTTCGCTCCAATGCGTTGGAAGCACACTCCTTACATGGAGCACCACCTACCTCGAGATATTGCTCTATCCCAGGTCAACTCCTCTTCACCGTGTTGCGACCAGGACACATCCATGAAGAATCTGGAGCACACCGCCTGTCTAACTGAGCTCATCCATGGATCCCATCGTGATATTACCGGGGCCCACCACCTTCGTTCGACATTCCGAGGATTCATCCACTTGGCTAACTTCGGAAATTGGCTCCGATACCACTTGTAAGTATCACTTCTAAGGACTCTGGACACCACATATCTCCACAATGGTATGATATTGTCCACTTTGGGCCTAAGCCCTCATGGATTTGCTTTTAGACTTACCCCAAAAGGCCTCATACCAATGGAGATATCTTTCCATCCTTATATGACCATGATCCTCCCCACTTCTAGTCAATGTGGGACTTTGGTCGTATACCCAACAGTACAGAGCACCTGGTGGCCTTTTTTAGCAAAACTTTAAGAGATGTTGAATTAAGATATGACATTATTGAAAAATAGGTTTATGCTCTTATTAAATCTTTGAAGGCATTCCAAATCTACTTTTTGCACTCAAAGGTGATTGCCTATATTCCTTCTACCTCAGTAAAGGATATCCTAACACAACCAGATGTTGATGGAAGAAGGGATAAATGGATCGCAAAGCTCATCAAGTTCAACATAGAATTGAAGCCCACTAAGCTTGTCAAAGGTCAGGGCCTTGCTCAGTTGATGGCTGAGGAAAATTGCAGTCTACTGGGCATAAATTGCATAGGTGCAGATTCAAAGGTTCAACAAGTAGAGGAGGCAATAGTGGAGCAAGGGCAAAACTAATCTTTAGCTGAGAATTTAGCTTCTTGTGATTGGTATTCCAGTATAGCTCACTTCTTGTTGAAGCTAGAAGTTCCTCCAGGCCTTAGCTCAAGCCAAGCCAGGACCATTAAGCTCAAAGCAGCTAAGTTTTGCATCAATGAGAACCTACTTTATTGGCGGGATCCAGCTAGAATACTTTTAAGATGTCTAGACAAAGAACAATCATTGGAAGTAATGCAACAATTCCATTCTAGCATCTGTGGAGGGCATCATTATTGGAAAACCACAGCCTACAAGATCCTGAGAGCTGGGTATTATTGGTCCACTCTATTCTCTGATGTGTTTTCATTTGTGAAATGTTGTAATGAGTGCCAAAGATTTGCAGGAAGACAACAACTAAAATCTTTGCCCCTTAAGCCAATACACACTAATGACCCTTTCCAGCAGTGGGGTCTATATTTCATAGGGGAGATTAACCCACATTCCAGTGGCTAGCATAGATGGATTTTAGTAGCCACTAATTATTTTACCAAATGGATTGAGGCCATCCCCACCAAGAAAGCTGATCACCAAGTTGTCATGAAATTCTTGATAGAAAACTTTTTTACCAGGTTTGGTTGCCCAAACAAATTGGTTACATATAATGCAATAGCTTTTAGGGAAAAAGAGTTGGTGGACATGTGTAACTCAATGGGCATTAAATTAGTGCATTCCAACTCATATTATCCTTAAGGAAATGGCTCAATCCATTGTGTGATATAATTTGTGGCTGTGAGGATCCATCTATGCTGTCCGGAAGAAGTGGGATGAATTTCGCCAATGAAATCCAATCCCCATTGCTGGAAAGGGGCACTAACCTCCATGGGCTTGAGTGGTAGAGGCTGTAAATTCCACTTTCCTTAAAAAATCTGACACTTATGACAACGCTTAACCATCTTATATACATCAGCAAACAATGTCATTCGATAGTACCCTGCTCTCAGAATTTTGTTTGCTGTTGACTTCCAAAAAAGGTGACCACCACAGTCTCCTTGGTGGCAGTCCTCCATGACTTTCTTCGCTTCCTTTTCCACCAAACAATTTAATAAGACACCACCGGGATCTTTCCAATACAGTGTAGAATTAAGAATGCAAAACTTGGTAGCCTTCAAATTGAGTGTTCTTGCTTTGTTCCTAGTCATGCCGGGCGGTGGTGACAAATGTTTAAGGAAATATATGATATCTGAATACCATGGAGAAAGAGAAAATGTTTCAAATACCTGAATTGATGATTATTCCTCATTCTCATCGGACATAGCAGCGATCCGATTTATGTCCAAGGCATGCAAGTTTGATTCAGCCATTAACTTCGCCAATCCCTGTCCTTTCACCATCTTTGTGGGCTTTATTTCCACATCATATTCCAGCAAGGCTGCAATCCACTTGCCTCTTCTTCCTTCTAGATCGGTCTGTACTAAAACATCTTTTACAGCAGCGTTAGGAACATAGGCCAGAATGTGGGAATGTAGAATATACACCCGGAAATATTTCAATGCCTTCACAAGTGCAAGGGATTGCTTCTCAATGATGTTGTACTTTAAGGCCGTGTCTCTTATAGCTCTACCAAAAAATTCAATGGGTCTTTCATGATCATCTCTTTTTTGAAACAACCTCGATGCCATAGTATGCTCCGAAGCAAATGAAAACAATATAAAATCCTGAGTGTAGTCCGGGCTGACTAGAACTGGAGCTGAGGAAAGAGCCAATTTGACCTAATTGAAAGATTTTACAACCTCTGTCCATTTCACTTGGTTGTCCTTCTTAAGCATGTTTTTCATCTCTCTTAGGTGCTCAGCAAGACTGGGTACAAAGTGGCGTAGGAAATTCATCTTACCATTGAACGATTGTATCTCTTTTTTATTCTAGGGCAGTTCAATTTGCTGAATTTCTTACACACGTACTGGGTCAATATGAATGCCATATTTTGAGATAATATGCCCGAGTAGTTTTCCTTCCTCCATGGAAAACAAGCTCTTCTTTGGATTCAGTGACAAGCCATATTTTCTGCACTTTTGGAAGAACGTTTTAAGATGGTACATGTGCTCTTCATCAGATTTGGAAAACACTGTCAAATCATCCAGGTACACCACCAGAAAAACATCCTTCTCATTTGCAAAAGCCAAGTCCATTGCTCGCTGAAACGTGGTGCCTGCATTCTTCAAACTGAAAGGCATTTTAGCGTAATGAAAGGTTCCCCATGGAGTAGTGAATGTTGTTTTGTCTCGGTCATCCTCATGGACAAAAACTTGATTATATCCAGAATAACCATCAAGTAGTGACATTCGAGATGCTCCCACTACTCGCTGAAGTATATGGTCCATTTTGGGCAGTGGATAATTGTCTTTCAATGAAACTTTGTTGAGATTTATGAAATCAATGCATAAGCGAATCTCACCTGTCTTCTTCCTTAGGGGCACCAAGTTGGAGATCCAATCCAAAAATCTGATTGGCACAATGATTCCTCATTTTTACAACATGTTGATCTCCTTTTCAATAGATGGCAACAACTTTGTATTTATCCTTCTCAACTTCTGTCTGAATGGTTTTTGATTGGGCTTGATAGGTATAGTGTGTTGAATTATATTAGTATCATAGGTCTTTAAGTTGGAATAGTCCCAAGCAAACACATATGCAAATGAAGACATCAAACTGATATATTTGTCCTTGATCTTTGGTGGTAATGCTTTGGATAATTTTACCAATTTAGGATTTGCAGCTGTTCTGATATTGACCTCTTCCACACCCTTCTCAATTGGCTGCAATGTTGGCTTGCAGGCTACATCATCTTGATCAGAGAGTTCTTCTAGAGGTATCAAGCCTCTAGGAATAACGTTATTCTTCAGCTGCAACACGTCCATTTCATTGATCTGCACCTCATCTGTACCATTACCTTTATCATCTTCATTTTCTTCATCAATTGAGGTCTCTTTGAACTTGCCTTTGTTTTGTAGAAAATCATCAATCTCCTCAT
Organism: Pinus taeda; assembly: GCA_000404065.3. Lineage (NCBI taxonomy): Eukaryota > Viridiplantae > Streptophyta > Pinopsida > Pinales > Pinaceae > Pinus > Pinus taeda. The sequence goes on from APFE030141639.1 coordinate 99,364, forward strand.
CATCTTGGAACACTTACCAATATCTCCGATTGTCTGGAACGGTTGGACGATGCTTGACGTGGATTTTGAATTTGTTGCTAGAGTTCATTGGGATCTTAAAACTACTTGCTGCCTTGGCAAGAGCATCAACAATACTATTTTGTATACAAGGCAAACATGTCAAGGTGTATTCTGAAAATAATTTTAAAATGTCTAGGACTGCATTACGGTAAGCCCGGACCCTAGGATGCTTTGCTTGATATTCACCTCTGACCTGCTTGATAACCAATTCAGAGTTGCCATATACTAAAATCCTCTTAGCATTTAGATTTCTTAGAATCTTTAGGCCATCAATCAAAGCTTCATACTCAGCTTCGTTATTTGAACACTCAAAAGCCAACTTGTATGAGAATACCTGCACGTACTAGGGACTTTGTTTGGGGTGGAGAAAGGACTGCGTACCCAAATTCCAATTCCAGCGCCATCATTTCCCACTGCTCCATCGAAATCCATGGTCCACAAAACTTCTTCCTCCTCTTGCAAGTGTTGGAAATCTGTTTGTTGTGCCTTGTATGCTTGCTGTCCATTGCTTTCAGCTGATTGCTCAATGATGTTCTACTGTTCTTGTCCTTCTTTCTTTACAATTTCTCTGAAATTTTCTATTATTTCTGGAATATTATCTGCTTCTACTAACTGACTATCTATATCATTTAAACTATCTGAATACAAAACAAAAGACTCTAAATCTGTATGTACATAGTTCATTGGATGATTTATTGGTTTCTCCTTGCTTGTGATCATGTACTTTATTTTTTGTTCCCGATACAATTTCCTCATTTGTCCAAACACTGGAATCGTTGCATAGGAGAAATATAGCTATAGTTTCCCTTTCAATTTCACTACCGAAGACTTGGAAAGAAGCATGCCAAACCTTGGAGGAATGTCTACTACCACAACATCCATCAAAACATTCTTCATTGGGAGCTGATCCAAACTCACAACCAAGTCTTTGATGAGACCTATACATCTTACTCTGCTAGAATCAAACGAATAGAGATAATGATATTGCCGGGTGATGTCCAGACCAATCTTATCCATGATTTCCTTGGGCATGAGATTGTCAGAAGCTCCGGAATTGAACATGGCATTATGTAACACAAAATCATGCAACCTTAAACTGATGTAAAAAGGTGGCACATCACTATCAGGAGACTCGCCATTTGATGCTGGCCCAAAAATCATTTCAGTTTGATCATCTTTGACATTCACCATGTTAGACATTGGGTCCAAATTCAACATTTTAGATACTTGTCCTTTATAACTGTTGTTCTTCATTATTTCAGTCAAGGGGATGGATATCTTCAATTTAGAAATCTCATTCTCTAAATTGAAAGCGGGAATATTTTCTACCTCTTTGACTGGGATTTCTTTCCTTTCCTTTTCTTTCGATGCAACTTGCTAATGTGATTGTTTTGCTGATGGTGATTTGCTGCTCTCCGGATCAACCGCCTCCTTTCCTTTCCTTTGTGCAACTGCTGAATCATTATTTGATGCCTCAACATCCTTCCTTTTCTAAATGGTTTTGTCTGGCACATCTCTTTTTCTAAGTGAATATCGCTACTGTTGGGCAGACAAAGCATTCATATAGCCTCTTTGGTATTCGTTGAATTCTTCCTCCAAGACAATGTCATTTGTTAGGATGAGATCTATGTATTTGTGTACAACTGAACTCTCTGCATACTCTTCATCCTCAGTGAGATAAATAGGAAAATAGTCAGGAGTAAAGAGATGATTTCCTTCACCTATTACATTCCCGTCCTCATCTAATTCTGGTCCATGCACAAAATTTTGTTGCAAAGGTGTTTGTAGTGGCTGTTGTGCAGTCTGCTCTTGGGCTCGCTGATCTCTCTGTCTTATTCTATACTGTGGTTGTTGCTACCCACGAAAGTTAGGATTTATAACTTGTGGCTCTGGTTTGTCAAGTTTCACTCTTTCAAGCATCTGCTCTACCTTCCGATGTAGTTGATCTACCGAGGAAGATTCTTCCTTTGAAGTGACCTTCTTCTCCGCTTTTTCTCTAGCTCTCTTGGTCAGCAGATTTGCTTCAATGCTGACCGCTATCTTCTGCATATCTTCCATTGTGGCCGGTTCCCTTTCTCTCAATTGATAAGCCATGTCAGTATCAAAACCATCTGGGAAATTCACCATGGCTAGTCCCACAGGTGGCCTTAGATGATCTAGAATTTCGTTATAAACTGAATTGAATCTAATGCAATAATCTTGGACCGACTCACCAGCGTTTCTTTTGATTTGCTCATATTCGGCCAGAATTTGAAGAGGATTCTTTTTCACTACCCAACGGTTTAAAAATTGTCTTTGTAGGTCAGCCAAGGTAGCGATACGAGCAGCTGGAAAACCTCTGAACCATTTCCTCACTTCACCTGCAAATGTCTGTACAAAAAGTCTCAGTACCGCATTTTCCGCATCGATCTCATGAAGTTCATAGAAGTATGCCATTCTGTCCACATGTTGCTGAGAAGTAATGCCATTAGGAGTGCCATAAAAAAATGGGATTTTTCTTTGATAATCTGCGGGCATATCATCTAAAACTTGAGGCAAAACAAGAGGTGCAAAATGGGTAGCCATCACTCTTGGCGGATTTGTCCTCAGAGGTGTTGGAGGAGTGTGCACAGTTTGTAAGGGGCTAGCAATTGGAGTTTGAAGCTGAGCTACTATGTAGTTATCAATTGACCGGTTAGCCCTTTCCTTCTCCAAGTCTACAAGAAACTATGGATTGTGGATAGTAGAGTCAACCACCCTTTCGGATTTGGGTTCGAACAACGATAATTCAAACTACTCATCAAACTCTAGCTCTTAATTATACTAAAAAATGTCTGGGCATGAATAGGATTTGAACACGAGCGATATAGAGCTTTCTTGATGGCAAATTATTGAAATTAAATTGGGATTTTCATAGATGTGCGGAGGGTCGGGATCTAGATTAGCTTTGGTGTATATTCTAGAAGCCAACGTGCTATTGAGAAAAATCAAAGGACACAACCAACTTTACTCAGCCAATCAAATCCTAAACTTATCATCCAGAAGCTTAGAATTATTAAGAATCAAGGGGATTGAATTCGTTCCCCAGTATGGTCGCCACTATGTTAGCACCTAAGTCCACCTTAGGCTGAAGGAAGGCAAAATTTAGGGTAACCACAAACCAAGCTCAGTCTGGTAGCTAGCCTTACCAGAACAGGAGACGGCTCTCTCCGAGTCACACTCAGTGAATAGATAAATGAAATGGCCTGAGATGACTTACAGTGAAATATTTATCTTAGGCTAGTAAGTGAATATGGGTACAAGAAGTGATTTTTATGAATGACTGTGTTTCTGGGATGGTATGGGACTAATGGACCTTAATGAACAGAGAACTTAATACAAAGGCACATATTACTTCGTGAGGCAAGATAGGTGGAAAGCCTAGCAATTTAGTTTAAAATAGTGTGGAATGGAGAGATTTATTAAGAGGGTGAAAAGGGCATGGACAACATGTATCCTTTTCAATAGAAGAATGAACACTGTACATGAAAGTTTCCCATAGGGAGAGCAATAAAATTGAATTCTACCTTATCCAACTTAGAAAATTTCACTGGAAATGCATATGAAATGAACTATGAAACATAACAAGATACATATGAAACATAAAGATACATTTTCTATACTCAACCACAGGAATCTCATGAAATAGAGCTACTGCCTTTCATTAATCCTCTATAAAAAATATACAATGAAGAAACAAAGTTTCTTTCCCACAATCTCCCAGAAGTTACAAGCCAACCAACTCTTTGCAAATTGTTTGCATACAATATATAGAATGTGCCATGAAGAAATAGAACGCCCAAGGGTTGGGGAGTTACTCAAATCATTACAAAATGAAGGTGGAGAGCCCAACATTAGCTACAGGTGCAGCGCCACAAACATGACAAATGGCTTGGGTGACCCTTTGCCTTCCTTTGCCACTTGGATAGATGCCTATCTGGAGTGAGAATACTTTAAATTTTACCTTTGGTGTCAAAAAAGTGAAGTGTAGATGAGAGGGCCCACTTATGAAAAGTCACGAATTGAAATTTCGCGAAATAGAGGCAAATTGGGCCTTTTTTCCTATATGCGCCGCGCCATTTTCTATATGCGCTGCGCCAATTTGGGGCCAGTTTTGAGGCACTTGTAGGAGCCCAAAATGTGTCCAAGTGTGCTTGTTGGAAAGCCTGTCTTGTCTAATTTCCAACCCAAGTGCAATTGTTGAATTTGGAGCTCATTTGCCCCTCCAAATCTTCATTCTCCCAAGACTGCTTCCTGTGTGTCAATATAGGGGCAGTGAGGCCATTTTTTGGGTGTTTTTGACCTCCTAGAGACTCAAATCATGCCCAAATTTCTTTCCCAAGTGCCAATAGTCGTGATTTTGCATGCTGAATCCAAAAATCAAACCATTTCTCATTTGGAGCTCCCAATCCTACGCGCCACACCAATGGTGTGCCACACAGGGAGAAAAACCTCTGTTTAGGCCAAAAAATTTCCATGTGACCACAATTGTCCCAAATTTCTTGAAATTTTGGATGGAGTGTCTCTAAGAGGCACTATGCTAGGCCATAGAATCTTCAGCCAAGATTCGAAGCCGATCTTGCTCTTTTGCCTCTTTTGTTGCTCTACTCAATTTGGCCTTCAAGCTCCTTATCCGGGCCTTTGCACTCATTTTCTGTGCCCTGTAATGACAAGCCATCCTCCTTAGTATGGTTTTGTCTCTGTTTTCCTTCTCTAGAAGTCTCTCCAGGTGGATATTGTTCCGCACTAACCAGGACTCACGATCGTTGTTGATCTCTTGCTCCAAGGTAGTGAGCTCGATCCTCCTTTGTTGGGCAGCTTGTTGATTCTCACGGATGCTTTGCAGCTCCATGACTGCCTGCTGGTCCTCAAGCTTCTTGTTCCTCTACTCCAGATACTTGATGATCCATCTAGCCCTCTGCACATTGAGTGACAAGTCTTGGATCTCTGTGTTTTGGTCCTGAATGGTCATCCTAAATTGGGCATTTTCTGCATCTGCCTCATCATCCTGAATGAGGATGAAATTGGTCTCCTATTCACCTAATGGCCCCTCATCATGCACGGGCTTCTTGCCCTTGTCCAGTACCTGTGTCATTGATGTCAGAAGTGAGGCCCCTTCCACCCTGGGTGGAGATAACACTCGCTTTGTTGCTGCAAACAAGTGCCTACTGCCTCTCTGATATGTAACAAAAACTGGCATGGTAGTGGTCTCATGGTGCTCATACTGATGAGAAGGACCACCCATCTCCTGCTCTAACTCTGATAGTACTGTGATGTGATAAAGAAGTCACTGGAGATGAAGTCCTCCCAAGAAATTCCCTGCAATCCCAACTGATGATATACCAAAATATGGATAAGAGAAAAGTGATACACATTGTTAAGCTGCTGCTGAGGGGTCTAATGCAGCATGAAGGTGTTCATCCTCTCTATGTTCCTGTATATGAAAAATGGGAGGTTCATCATCGTCACCATGGTAAAGTGCATGAGCAATCGGATGTGATAGGCATATAGTCGAGAGAACCTCCCCTCACAGCTGAAGTATTTCATGATCAATCTCATGAATGGAGCATACTCATCTTTCAAGTACCTAAAGGGAAAGAATCTTATGAGCTGACTCAAGAATCTGGCCTTGATGTAAGGCTCATAGGGTTGCCTATCCACCTTCTTCTTCTTATGCCACTGTTCTCCAACATTTGGTATACCTGTTGCCACTGATATAGTTTCGGGTGTCAATGTGAAAGTGACCCCGACCAAGATAGACTGACCTCCATGTAGATGAAGCACAAATAGACGGGCCAACCCATGATGAACTCTAAATTTGCCACCCTTTGAAAAAATTCAAAACATTCTAGGTGTTAGAAACATGACATGGCAAGAGGGCATGCTTGTAATTCAGTGAGGGTAGTGGGCTCATCCCTGACATGTTTGCCACTCTTGTGATGTCTCCTGGGAGCTTGCTCTTTTGAGGACGAGTCACTTTGTGTCTCCATCTCATACTCTGAAGAATGCTGCGATGTCATGACTACTCTGTGTATTGTACCTAGGCTTCCCTTTGATGATGGTGTGAGGCTAGGTGCCTTTTTGATATCTGTCACCAAAGGGAACAATGAACATGGATTATTAGGATGGGAGTAATTTGATGGGAATAGGGGTTATAGGGAGAAATTAGTTTAGGGATATGGGAGGGGTTTGGGTATTTTGATAGGGTAGGGTTTGGGGTTTTAACAAGGTAGGGTTTGGGGTGTTAGGTTGACCAAAGAGTAGAGGGATAGGGGAGAGGGTTTGGTAGTAATTTAGGGTAGGGATATTAGGAGAAATAAGAAAGGGAGGATAGGAAAAATGGTAGGTGATGGGAAAATGAGGGGTGAAATGAAACCTTGGAACTAACACCACACCCTAGCAACCCTAGCCATCATGGTTTTTGGTGATTTCTTGTGGTAGATTTTATGAATTTGGTTGCATTCAAACATCTCTATAAACCACCATATCTTGTATAAAACTTGATGAACAAATGATGTCAAAGAGCCTACCTTTCAATTTGATGGGCTTCACAAAAATTTGGAGGTGATTTGGCCTTGTTTCGGCCTTTGGATTGTGTGCGCCGCACACAAAACCCAGTGCACCGCGCCCTGGGTGTGCGCTGCGCCTGTGGAAAAATTGAACTGTGGGCAGGCTCTGTGTGCGTTGTGCCCTCTGTGTGCGCTGTGCCCCTGAGTATATGCACCGTGCTCCTTTAAACTGCCTCCAACTCACTCAAACACGCACGATGCACACTCACACCCTTTGCAACTTTTCTCCAAGGCTTGGATTAGCACAATGCTTTTGATTTTGATGAAAACTTTTATATATAGCCTTGGAAGTGATGGGTAAAATTTTTGCCTCCTCAGAAACCCATTTTTATAATGTTATGTTTTGACACTTTTTCACTGACTTTAAAACACACTGATTTTCAATTTCCCATTGAAATTTTAGCTCAAATGATGAAATTTTCAGCACTCTTTGCAGGGATTGCATGACATGACATTTGGCCACGGAAACCATGACTGCATCTGAAGAAATCAACTGACGAATTTTTTGAAAATTTTGTCATAAATGACACTGTTTGACTTTTCTTCAAAACAGAGTTTTGAAGAAGAGTCAAAGTCTATCCACATGACAATGAAGCTCTCTGAATCATAACTGTGTAAGGGCCTCACTATGGCCGGCATGGCTTTATTGAATATGTTTAAAGACCAAATTGATGAATCCCTAGATATAAACATCGAAAATGACTTTGTACTTTAAAGGACCAGACCTTGACTGTCATGGAATTTGGTGATTATTGAAAAAAGACTCGAGCCAGCATGAGCCAGACATGAGGGGGAATGACTAGCATGACCTTCTCCGTTAGATTATGGCATTACCCTACCAGAATGCAGCTGGGTGAATGGAGCGGGACACCTAAAAATGAAATGCATAAAGAGTTTTGATCTCTAACGGAGGACTGACCAAACCGACTCTAACATTAACCATAAACAATGTTGTACCTCCCCTCATAGGAAATATACTTGATTATTTGATAGCTAACCTCATCCCAAGTGTATGATATGCTAGCCCTCCTTATGCAATTTTTATCTTCTATAGGGGTTTCATTGTTTTGGAAGAAGCTTTTCTTGGTAGCCTAGCCAATTGGTTTCTCATCCTTACTCCAAGGCAACCCAAGAGGAAGGGCAGTGACCCTACTGATAAATTCAGGGGTTTTCTCCATGGAAAGGCCTCTAAAGGTGATAATGGTATGTGTTCTGGAGTGAGGGACCAAAGAGTGGGCAAATTCTTGAGCAATTTCCTCATCAAACCCTTAGAATTTTTCAAAAACATTCATCCAATTTGCTCTTGTGAATATGTCCACTACTTGGGGATGTGCATAGAGCTTGGAGGAGTTGGTGGGATCCTTCCTCTAAAAGCCTCTTGTCATTTTGTTTATGCTTCCTTGGAAAACCAACTACGGAAATGGAGAGAACAATTTTTTGAAGAAAAACAGAGAGAGAGAGAGACTGTGCTTTTTTTAAGAAATAAGTAGCAATTATTTTTTGAATTTCCTCCACCCAAAAGTTCTATTTCCTCCTCAAAATTAAACCAATGCTTGCATATTTTGATGTTCAATGGAGGTATTCCAAGAACCTACCTCTTCAGCCTGAGAATTGTGCTAAAACTCATGTTTTCCCTCTTCAAAACAGCTCATTGGCCCTCTTGCAGAAGACCATTGGCCCTCCTATAGGATTCCTGTAGGTTCTCCTATAGAACCTGTAAATGCTCCTGTAGAAAACACTGAGAGCATGCATACAGGAGAGATTAGTGGAGAACGATGGTTACGAGGCCGTGGGGGCATGAGAAGGTAGTAGGAGCAGAGTTTCGAGGAGAGAATGAAGGAAAAAGGTGGTGAGAGTGCTTTGGGGAGGAGTACTTATTACTTTTTATGGATATTTCTAGTGATGGAGGGTGAGATGGCCAAGTGTACATTTGGCCTATTTGGACCATTGGTCCCCACCTACCTTGCCATCATGGCCTTTCTTCGTAATCATCCCTCATGATTGCATCGGAGTTCACACTGCCTCCACTACTTGTCCTTGACATCTCTCTTGAGTTGACTAAGTGCACATGGGGGTGACATCTTTGGATGAGTGAAGTCAACTAGATGAAGGTGGCCAAGTTAACTAGCCACCTCAACCTCAACCAACCTCAACCATCTCATTGTTGTTGCATGCCCTCTAATTATACAAATGAAAACAGAGGAGCGGGTTAGTTACTTACTTGAGGTCCGAATGTGTTTGCTGTGAGGTGCTATGGCTTTTCCCTCTGCTGCATGCCTTCATTTCTTTTGATGAATTATTTTCTGCTTGCTGAGGTGTGGCTGTGATTTGTGTAGGTTCCTCTCTGATTGGATTTGATCTTCAGGTGTTTGCTTCAACCTTCAGATTTTCACCCTCATGCTATTGATGCTAGATTTTAATGGGATCAACTGCTACAGGAATTCCTACAGGAGCTCCTGTAGCTGCTTTGCCCTTTGAAACTTCATATTTATTCTATGCTTGGAGCTATGAGGATGATGCTAGAAATGTAGATAGAGGTGGAGAGTTAATGGTTAGGCTTCAGGTGAGGTGGATGGTGTTGTTTCCTTTCTTACTTCTTTTTTTTCTTTCTAAAAAACTGTTTTTTCCGTGTTTTTTATTGGGCAAGAAGAAGAGTGATGCTTGGGATGTGATGCAAGTCTAGAAATGATGGAAAAGAGTTTTGAAGATGGTAGGAGGATTTATAGATCTTTTATGAAGCTTCCTTGTTCCTCAAAATTCATTTTAAATCCATTTCCGGCTCTTTGTAATTCCTACAGAAGCCTTGTGTAGAAAACACAATTTTGAAAAAGAAGCACAGTGAGGTGAAAAGATTGGTAATGATGATGGAGGAAGGTGTGGGAAGATAGGATAGGTGCTGGTATTGGTTTCAAGGCTCCCTTGGCACCTTCTACTACTTCCTATAGCCCTCTTGCAAACCTGCAATGCAATTGGAAATTCATATTTCTTTTTCTATTCTCTCTCTCTCTCTTTATTTTTTTATTTTTATTTTTTTGAAAACAACCTGGGGTATCTTGGAGGTTTTCACCCTAGCTGCCTACCCTGGGCAGCTCCAAGGGAGGTTTTTACCAGGGATCTTATTTTCTTTCTTCTCCTTTTTTTGACATCACTAGGCTGCCTTAGGAGAGGTTTTCAACCCAATGATGGGACTCAAGCACCTCATGGAGGTTTTCACTTGAGTCCTTATTTTTTATTGTTTTTTTCCTTTTTCTTCAGTGAGTAATGGAGGCTAAGACATGCTCCACTACCATCACTATTTTATCCAAACCTTCAATGAAATCTCGCTTGGAGAGTGGTTTCTTTTAGACTTTCAACCAGTGTCCATTAACAAGCATGGTGATGGATTCATCATCAATGGTTCTGATCAGAATTGAACCATTGTCATTGCATTTCTCCATAGTGTAGGGTCCCTGTCATCTTGTCCTCAACTTGCCCTTGAAATATTTGTATCTTGAATCATAGATTAATGCCCAATATCCCTCTTGGAATTGCTTCTCCTTGATGCTTTTTTCATGCCATATCTTTCTCTGAAGCTAAACTACCTCTATATGGAGAAGGGCCTGCATTCGGTGTTGATCCAATCCATAGAGCTAGAGTAATCTTTATTTTTGTGCATGGCTAAGGTCTAGGTCCACCTAAGCTACCATCCTCAGGGTATTGAATTCAAATTCTATTGACAACAAAGCCTTCTTCCCACAGACGAGCTCATAGGGTGTGAACCTTGTAGTGGTGTTCCATGTTGTGTTGTAGGCCCAAGTGGCCTCAACTAATCTGTCCACCCAGTCTTTTCTACTGCTACTCACTACCTTGGTTAGGATCTCCTTCAATGCTCTATTAGTGACCTCCACCTACCCATTGGCTTGCGGATGGTAAGGGGTGAAAGTCTTGCGTTTGGTTCTAGGAAGTGTATTGGCTCCCTTGATCTGTTACCAACTCTCTTGGATACCCGAACTTGTAGAATATGTTCTCCCTCAAAAATTCAGTTACTTTTTCCTTTATCACTCCCTTGATTACTTTTTTCTCTGCCCACTTTGTCGGGTAGTCGGTGCACATAATGATGTATTGCTTCTATTTTGAAGGAGGGCTGATAGGCCCCACAAAGTCCATGCCCCACTTCTCAAATGGCTCAAAGGTCACTTGAGGCTGCATGGGAATTTCATCCTTTGGTGTAGGTTTCCCCATCCTTTGACACTAATCACACTGGTTGGTATATCTCCTCACATCTTGATGAAGAGTGGGCCAATAGTAGCTTGCTTGCAGTGTGTTCAAGGCAGTTGTTTTTTTATGCGAAATGACCTCCAGAAGGCCCATCATGACAAGTCAAGAGGATGTCAAAAACTTCCTCCTCCCTGACACATCTCCTGAAGATCTGATCTGGGCCAAGTTTGAAGAGATTGCCCCCAATCCAGGTGAAAGGGGCGCTTTTCCTTACTATATTTCTCTTCTCTTTTGAGGATAAGTGTGGTGGGAATTGTGTTGAAACCAAATAGTTTTCTATATCAGAAAACCATGGAGAGAGTACTAAGATAGCAAACAGGTGTTCATCTAGAATTTGATCATCCATCATTCCTTCTTCACTTGCAAGAAAATTTACTCTAGACAAAAAGTCAGCAACAACATTTTCTTTACCAGGCTTATCAACAATGGTTAAATCAAACTGTTGTAGTAAAAGCAACCATCTAATAATGTGAGCATTTACATCT
>APFE030141643.1:23273-37166 GCA_000404065.3 Pinus taeda
CATCGCCCTAGCTAGTTTATTTCCATTTCTGTTTGTAAGCATATTTCAGTATTTTATAGTAATGAAATGAAGTATTATTTCTGCTGCATCTCTATATGTATGGTTATATCTATAATTTGTTGCATTCTTGTTTAAATCTGGATCAAATAGTCAATGCATAATTTTAAGGTTCCGTCCTTTTTGCGTACAAATAGCACGGGGTTGCCCAAGGAAACACACTTGGGCGTATGTAGCCTTTATCTAACAGTTCCTGCAGCTACATTTTAAGTTTAGTCCACTCTGGAACATTCACACAATAAGGGGCTTTTGAAACAGGGGTTGCTCCGGGCACTAGCTCAATGGTAAAATCGATATCCCGCCTTAGCAGTAATCCAAGAATAGATTCAGGAAATATGTCTAAGAAATCCTGGATTACAAGAATATTCTCTAAAGAAGTCATTTTATTTTTATCATTGTGGTACCCTACTTGGACAAAATAAATCTGGCAACCTTTCCTTATACATCTTTCGAGTTTATTGGCTGTAATAGGGCGCAATTTGATATTTTTCTTGATTCCCTGAATTTCCTTCCATTGTCCTGACTCTGTAAGATAACTTACAGACTTTTCTTTGCAATCCATCAGCGACCTTCTAACCAGTCTATCCCTATTAATACATCATATGATCCCAGGAGAAGAATATTCAGGTTAACCCAGATAGGTTGTCCTGAAATTATTATAGGGCAGTTTTCTATTTTAGCTGACACCTTTCTTTTTATTCCAGTAGCTAGTTGAACTAGCCACCACTGCTTATATTTACTACTTTGTAGTTGACATATTTCTATCACTTTAGGACTAATGTAACCTAGGCTAGGAACTCGATCAAATAAAACAGAAACAAATTGATCAACAATCATACCTTCGCATTTGATCATGGTGGGTTGATATTCTGCCTGATGATTGTCCAAGACAGCATTAATTCTGGGCATGCTCCTTTCGATATCCCCTACCGTAGAGGCTTCTTGCATGTTATAAAGTTGCTCACTTCGAGCTTCGTGTGGGTAGATTTTGTAATAATGTGCTTCTCTGAATCCCCAACATTACAGTGGCAGTTTTGGTGGTTGTTCAGTAGCAGTGCTGCTAATTCCTTCAGGTTGTCTATTCTCATTGAATGTCTGAGTTTTGGGTGGATTTCTTGCAAATTTTCTGAAGGTCCTTTTCTGATTGTTTCTGCCATGTATGGCTTTCTGATGCCTGTTTGGTGGTAAATTCATCATTTTCTTGGCAGTAGCTCCTTTAGATCCCTCACTTTTTTGCTTCATCTACTGATAATAGATGTGGGCCTTTCGGATTGCATCGTCCATGGTTTTGGGATAGTCGAATTCTAGTTTTTCCTTCATGAAGTTGGCCAAACTGCTAATAAACCGTTGGATCTTAGCTTTCTCTTCTTGCATATTTGGGACGTATCGCAACAGGGAACTAAAGTGTGCTACATATTCATCCATGGTCAGGGTTCCCAATCTTAACTCATGGAAATCTTTTGCCTTTTCATCATAATAACGTTCTATTAAATATTTATCTTTAAATTGTTTTTGGAATTCTTGCCATGTTACTTGTTCGTCATCAATTTTTCTTACGGTTATAATTTCTTCCCACCAAAGGAGGGCTTTTCCTCATAATTGGTAAATTGTCAACCTTGCTTTAAGTTTGTTAGTATATTCATAAATCTGGAAGTATTTACCCATGTCTATCAGCCAAGCTTCTGCTGCTTCTTCTAACTCTCCTTCGAACAATGAGGGTTTGATTTTCTTGAACTCTCCTTGTAACTCTTTCTTCGGCCTTTTTTTCTTCCTTTAGTAAAAAAAATAATCTGAACGCCCTTCATCTTCTTCTTTATGACCTTATGTGAATTTTGCATTATCTTCCTCGTTATGAGCACTTGGGGTCTTTTCTCTATTTTCTGTATTGGGGTCTGGTCCTCTCTGATTTTGTCGATCTGAAATACTTTTAAGGATCTTCTCCTACTCCTATCTTAATCATTCGTTGTCCATTCTGAGGTCCATCATCTCTACTCAAAGTTGTTGTACTGTTTCGAGGATGGTAGTGTTAGTCTGTCTCGATTCTTCTCCCAATTACACCCATAATTCTAGGTTGGTCTCTACATAAGGCACCTCCAGCTGGCTCGACGATCTGGGCTCCTACACATTTTACCCTTGGCACTGATAACAATTCCCACTTTCACCTTCTTTGTGTTCATATTCAACCAAAACTCAGTTTATTTTATTTCATATATATAGAAGTATCACAACTTAATTGACTGTTAGAATAACCCAGAAGTCATAATATGCGAGCCTGGGCTCTAATACCATTTGTAACATCCTATCTATATATAAAAAATAAAAATAAAAAATAAAAAATAAAAAAAATTCCTTTACCTATCATACAATAATCATTATGAAAATAATTTCCTACATTCACTTGGTCCATCACTTCGTGGACCCATATGATTAAAGCGTATTAACCAAGTTTGATGGTATTATGGTTTGGGTTTAGAGATTGTGCTACAGGGTTGGTACGTAATCTCCACGCTGGCCGCCTACGTGGTTCACTCCACAGCTACATGTATTGATTTGGCGTGCCTTGATCGACCTTGGGCAGGCTTCCCTCCATTAATGTGGAAGAGGCCTGAGGTCTCATCCTGCCTGGTTCATGCTTACTTGTACTCGCCACCTGTGATGGCGTTAATGACTCTACCTACTCTACCTTGGAAGAGTCTCGAAGCTGCGTTGGCTACCTGTTTTTTGTTCGATTTGCTATGATTTATGGTCTTGATTGTTCGAGTTTGGATGGAGGGTTTATTGACTCTTTTGGCGGAAAAATTGGTTCATTTGGCTATGCTCTGTCTCGACGCTCTGCTCTGTTATGGCTACCCTATGAAAAGCTTCAGTCATTTTGCCTCTGAAGCTTCAGGTGCCTATCTTTTTCCTGCTTGTTGCTCACGTTATACTGTTAAGTTCTTTTCCTCCGCTGCAATGGTATGTTGTAACAGTTCTTGAGTTACTTGACAGGTTCTTGGGCATTTTGGAACAGGGATGGAGGGCACAACCTAGTCTTTAGCAATCTCAAGGAGAAAGTTGATGCCACGACAACCTGAGGTAAACATTGTTCAACTGATGATTTAATGTCTTTAAGTTTATATGATTTGCATTTCCCCCTCGGCTGAGGTATTCTGGTTCTGTGCAAGCTAGGTCACGACTTCAATGGCTACCCAGCTCTCACATAGGTAAGCCATCCCTATCTCCCATGGTTTGTCGATATGGATTGAGTTATTACAGAGGTTGTTTTTCTCATAGCTGATTTATTGTGCAGGTAAGGTCTCCGAAGCTATTTTGAAACCCTTGTTTGTTTTGTGCATGTTCGAGAGTGAACTCCTTGCTAAGCTCCACTTCTTTCCTTGCTTTCCAGGTGTGTTGGAATCTACGTTTGTGTGCCTTAGTTCTATGAACTGGTTTCTGAGACAGAGGGTTTCAGGAGTTGTAGTAGTTGGTGTTTGAGGCCACGTCCAAGATGTGCTATTAATTATGATTTGTAGCAATATTTTTTGTTTTGGGATATTATCGGCTTATATAAGCCATCCCAGGTTTATGTCGCTAAGGTCTTTTCCTATGTGTTGTCTCCAAACACTTCACATAACTTATTTATGAATTTTTGTAGAGTATTTCAAAACTGGACTGTTCCCAACGAGATACAGTTATAATTTGGTCTGTTAATGAATTTTGAGTTTTAATATATATTCCAATTTACTGTAGAATCAGTGATTGAGTTTAGAAATGGTCAATTGTAATTACCTGAAGGGTATTTGTTTTGTATGACTTTCTCAACATCTTTGGTGAACTACGCCATTCATTTTAAGTGAACTTAGCAGATATCTTAAATGTAATTGTGATAGGTATGATTAGAAGTCATGGAATTCGGTTAAAGGAACCGGGGTACATGACTCTGGATGAGTTCTTTCCGAACTCGCCCGAGGCTACAAACCCTAGGTGTATGTCAAAATGAAATGCGACTATAGATTTATTCTGAATGCGTAGAGAAAGGTTCTCCATGTTGACTTCATTCTACAGTCTGAGGAAAGATTTCCCGAGTATATTGAAGTATTGATATTTAGACATATATTGCAATATGAATAATTTTACAGTCTCATACAATTCATTTATTTATAACCTACAAAGAACAGATAGGGTGTTTGCTTTATTGTTTCCACTTATATGTTTTTAGGTTAAATTAACAATTGTCTTTAACATTGTCTGCCTATTAAATCAACATTCTTGCTAGTTGGCAGTTTACATTTATATATATCAGTAACCATTAGTAATGCATATTAACATCTAGTTTTACAATTCTACTCAGAAATTAATAGATGCCATTTACTAATGCTAAATCATTTCTATACTTTCTACTTACAGTAAACATTCTATCTTCTATGGTGATAATAATTAACATGATAGTATCACTTATCTGTCTTTAGTAATGCACAACTAGATATTTGGAAGATCTCACCACCTAGCCTCGAAACTGGAAATTATGTCAACATTCCCCCTCCGAGCCCTTCCACTTTTGTCAATCAGGAACAGTTGGGTACCTTGGGCATCCGGACTCTGTCCAACCTCAAGTCTGGTATCCCACAACTCTTACCACAATTTTCTTTCCCACTAGTTAGGTTTGCCAGCTCAAGGAAGAATTCTTCACAGTCCTCTTTTCCTTTCACCCCCTAGGGTTCTGCCCTTTTTCCTCTTAAGGAAAAGGGTGAAGGAATAGTTGTAACTATTCTCAAAAGTTAATTCAACTATTTCTTTGATCTTTTAACAATCTATTCCAAAGTCTTTTAATTAATAATTAACAGTATTTGTTCTGGCTATTTAAGCCCAATAGTTTTAATAGCTTAAATAAAACATAAATGAAATTAAATTGGTAAAAACAATTCATGTCTCGCTTTATGTTATAGCTCCCTCCCCTCGAGAGGAACATCATCCCTGGTGTTCTTCCTCTACGTAAATAGTGCGGGATAAGCTTTTTGCATGGCCTGCTCTTCTTCCCAAGTAGCCTCATCCAGGCCAAAGTGCTTCCATTGCACTTTAACTTGGATGATGGCTCGCCTCCGCAAGGTGGTTTCTCTCTGATCCAGGATACGAAGAGGCTCTGCCATAAATTCTCCCTTGGGTTCTACCTGCACCTCCATAATTTGTTGTCAGAACTTTCCAAAACAACAACTCTTTAACATATTGATTTCTAATTTATCATTACCTGAATGCTTTCCCAGTTAATAATATGTCTAGGGTCGTAAATATACTTTTTTAATAAGGAAACATGAAAGACATTGTGTACTTGGATGTGGCCTGGTAGTGCTAGTTTATATGCCACAGGCCCAATCCATTCCAAAATTTGGAAAGGTCCACAATATTGTGGTGCCAATTTTTCACAACCTTTCCATTGCAAGGTGCTCTTCCGAGGTTTCACCTTTAGATACGCGTGAACGCTCAGCTGGAATTCTTTATGAGTTCTCTTCTTGTCTGCATACACTTTTTGCCTATCATGTGCCACCTTTAAATTCTAGAGAACCTTCTTAACGGTAGCCTCCATTTCCGCTAGCATATCGGGACTCGATGCTAATTTATTATTCAGACTATTCCAGTCTGTGGGTACCCGACACTTTCTTCCGTAAAGTACTTCGAAAGGACTCATACCGAAAGATTCATGATGCCTGTTATTGTAGGTGAATTCTACCAAGTGGAGGTAATATTCCCACTTCTGTGGTTGTTGCATTACAAACATTTGCAACATATCTTCCAGGACTTGATTTACTCGCTTTGTCTGACCATCTGTCTACAGATGGTAAGCTGTGCTTAAATGGATTTGGGTACTCAATCCTACAAAGAGAGTTTTCTAGAAAGCAGATGTAAATTTTACACCCCTATCAGAGATCACCACTCGGGGTATCCCATGTAGGCGAAATATTTCTCTCATAAATATTTTTGCAATCTCCATCATTTTATAGGTGGATTTTATAGGAATGAAATGAGAATTCTTGCTCAGCTTGTCTACGACCACCATGATTGAGTCATGTTGCTTTTTGTTACGAGGCAATCTAGTGATAAAGTCTAGAGTGATGGTCTCCCATTTCCATTCTAGAATGGGTAGCGGTTGCAACAGACCTGTGGGATGCTAATGTTTTGCTTTCACCAATTGGCACTCTAAGCACTTGGATAAATACTCAGCTACATATTTTCGTAAACCAGGCCAGAAATAACTTTTCTTCATGGCATAATACAATTTCTGGTATCCTGGGTGGGCGACATAAGGTTTCCTATGAAACTCATCTAATAACATCTCCTTCACAAAAATTTGGTTAGGAATGTAAATCTTGTTTCTGAATGCTAACATTTTATCAGAATTAATTGCATACTCACATTATTTCCCTCTTTCTTGAGCTTTCGAAACTTGCTGCCATAAGAATGCATATTTTGGATCCTTGAGGGATGCCTCTCGAATAACCTCCGGTAGATTAGATTGTGCTTGACTTAAATGTACTTCATAGATGTAATGTAAATTTCTGCTTAAAGCATCAACTACTCAGTTTTCTTTTCCTTTTATGTTTTTCAAGTCAAAATCAAATTCACTCAGGAATGCGATCCATCTGGCTTGGCGTGCATTTAAATTAGACTGATTAAAGAAATTTGTCAGACTGCTATGGTCAGTTAACAACAAAAATTTCTTTTCCACAAGATAGTGTCGCCACATCTTTAGTGCATACACTACTGCTGTCAACTCCAAATCATAAGCAGAGTAGCATTCCTCATAATCCTTCAGTTTTCGTGACTCATAGGCAATTACCTTTCCCTCCTGAGTTAATACTCCATCGACACCTTCTTTGCTTGCATCTGTACATACTACAAAGGATTTTTCTGGATCTGCTACCTTTAGCACTGGAGCAGTTGTAAGCAGTTGTTCTAGCTTCTAAAAACTTTGTTGGCATTCTGCTGTCCAGTGGAAAGCTCGTCCCTTTTTCTGAAGTGAAGTCATTGGGAAGGCTATTTTTGAAAAGCCCTTAATAAATCGGCAGTAATACCCTGCCAAGCCTAAGAAGGATCTTATGTCGGCCACGTTTTTCGGTGTGGTCCATTCCATAATAGTTTTGATTTTCTTTGGATCCACTGATATCCCTTCTGGTGATATAACATGGCCTAGGTACTGGATTTGATCTTTGTAAAAATCGTACTTGCTAAACTTCGCGTACAGCTAGTTTTCTCGCAAAATCTGTAGTATTGTTCTCAAGTGCTGCTCATGTTCCTCCTAGTTTTTAGAGTAGATTAGTTTTTATAGTAGATTAGTTTATCTAGAAATGGCTGGAAAATACCGTGCATTAGGCTCATGAACGTGGCTGGTGCATTGGTAAGCCTAAAAGGCAGTACCACGAACTCGTAATGTCCATAACGAGTTCGGAATGCGGTTTTACAGATGTCTTCATCCTTTATTCTGATTTGGTGGTATCTGGACATTAAATCGATTTTCGAGAACACGCTAGCTCCCTACACTTGATCAAATAAGTCATCGATGCAAGGTAGTGGGTATTTGTTCTTGATGGTCAGCTTATTTAGCTTACGAAAGTCAATGCATAATCATAAGGTTCCATCCTTTTTGCGTACAAATAGCACCAGGTCTCCCCAAGGAGACACACTTGGGCGTATGTACCCTATATCTAACAACTCATGTAGCTGCATTTTAAGTTAAGTCAACTCTGGAACACTCATATGATAAGGGGTTTTCGAAACATGGGCTGATCTGGGCACTAACTCAATCGTAAAATCAATATCCCACCTTGGCGGTAATCCAGGAATAGATTCAGGAAATACGTCTAAGAAATCCTGGATTATAGGGATATTCTCTAAAGAGGTCATTTTATTTTTATCATTGCGGTACCCTACTTGGATAGCATAAATATGGCAACCTTTCCTTATACATCTTCCAAGCTAATTGGCTATAATAGGGTGCAACTTGATATTTTTCTTGATTCCCTGAATTTCCTTCTGTTGTCCTGAATCAGTAAGATAACTTACGGAATTTTCTTTGCAATCCACCAAGGACCAACGACCTTCTAACCAGTCTATCCCTATTAATACATCATATGAGCCCAATAGAAGAATATTCAGGTTAACCCGGATAGGATGTCCTGAAACTATTATAGGGAAGTTTTATGTTATAGCTCACACCTTTCTTTTTGTTCCATTAGCTAGTTGAACTAGCCACAACTGCTTATATTTAATGCTTTGCACTTGACATCTTTCTACCACTTTAGGACTAATGTAACTTAGGCTAGCACCTGGATAAAATAAAACAGAAAAAGATTGATCAGCAATCATACCTTCGCATTCGATCATGGTGGGATGATATTCCGCCTAATGATCGTCCAACGCCATTAATTCTAGGCATGCTCCTTGCGATATCCCCTACTGTATAGGCTTCTTGCATGTTAGAAAGTTGCTCGGTTTGACCTTTGTGTGGGAAAATTTTGTAATAATGCGCTTCTCCACATCCCCAACATTGCAATGGCGATTTTGGTGGTTGTTCAGTAGCAGTTCTGCTAATTCCTTTAGGTTGTCTATTCTTAGTGAATGTCTGAGTTATGGGCAGATTTCTTGCAAATTTTTCAAAGGTCCTTTGCTGATTGTTTCTGCCATGTATGGCTTTCTGATTCCTTTTTGGTGGTAAATTCCTCATTTTCTTTGCAGTAGCTCACTTAGATCCCTCATTTTTTTACTTCATCTTTTGATAACAAATGTGGGCCTTCCGGAATGCATCATCCATGGTTCTGGGATAGTCGAATTCTAGTTTTTCCTTCTTGAAGTTGGCCAAATTGCTAATAAACCTCTGGATCTTAGCTTTCTCTTCTTGCATATATGGGATGTATCGCAACATGGAAGTAAAGTGTGCTACATAGTCATCCATGGTCAGGGTTCCCAGTCTTAACTCATGGAGCTCTTTTTCCTTTTCATCATAATAATTTCTGTTAAAAGTTTATCTTTAAAGTGTTTCTGGAATTATTGCCATGTTACTTGTTCCTCATCAATATTTCTTACTGCTTTAATTTCTTCCCACCAAAGGGTGGCTTTTCCTCATAATTGGTAAACTGCCAGCCTTGCTTTAAGTTTGTCAGTATATTCATAAATCTGGAAGTATTTACCCATGTTTATCAGCCAAGCTTCTGCTGCTTCTTCTGACTCTCCTTCGAACAGTGAGGGTTTGATTTTCTTGAACTCGTCTTGTTACTCTGTCTTCGACTTCCTTTGGCTTCCTTTGGTCAAAAATGTTATCTGAACGCCCTTAATCTTCTTCTTTATGACCTTCTATGGATTCTGCATTATCTTCCTCATTATGAGCACTTGGGGTCTTTTCTCCATTTTCTGTACTAGGGTCTGGTCCTCTCTAATTTTGTCGATCTAACAGACTCTTAAGGATCTTCTCTTGCTCCTATCTAAATCATTCATTGTCCATTCTGAGGTTCATCATCTCTGTTCAAAGCTATTATACTATTTCGAGCAGAGCAGTGTTATCCAGTCTCGATTCTTCTCCCAATTGCACCCATAATTCTGCATTGGTCTCTACATAAGGCACCTCTGACTGGCTTGATGATCAGGCTCCTACGCATTTTACTCTTGGTGTTGATAACGATTCCCACTTTCACCTTCTTTGTGTTCATATTCAACCAAAACTCAGTTTATTTTATTTCATATATAGAGAAGTATCACAACTTAATTGACTGTTAGAATAACCCAGAAGTCTCAATATGCGAACCTGGGCTCTGATACCACTTGTAACATCCTATCTATATATCAAAAAAAAAAAAATCCTTCACCTATCATACAATAATCATTATGAAAATAATTTCTTACATTCACTTGCTCCATCACTTTGTGGACCCATATGATTGAACAGTATTAACCAAGTTTGATGATATTATGGTTTGGAGTTAGAGATTGTGTTACGGGGTTGGTACGTGATCTCCATGCTGGTAGCCTACGTGGCTCACTCCACAACTACATGCATTGATTTTACGCGCCTTGATCGACCTTGGGCAGGCTTCCCTCCATTAATAGGGAAGAGTCCCGAGGTCTCCTCCTACCTGGTTCATGCATACTTGTACTCACCATTTGTGATGGCGTTAATGACCATAGCTACCCTACCTTGGAAGAGTCTTGAAACTGCGTTGGTTTCCTATCTACCATTCGATCTGCTATGATTTACGGTTTTGATTGTTCGAGTTTGGCTAGAGGGTTTATTGACTCTTTTGGTAGAATAACTGGTTCATTTGGCTATTTTCTGTCTTAGCACTCTGCACTAAATGGCGACCCTGTGAAAAAGCTTCGGCCATTTTGGCTCTGAAGCTTCATGTGCATATCTTTGTCACGCTTGTTGCTCATGTTATTATGTTAAGTTCTTTTCCTCCGCTTTGATGGTATGTTGTAACAGTTTTTGAGTTACTTGACAGGTTCTTGGGCATTTTTGAACATTGATGGAGGGAACGACCTAGTCTTTAGCAATCTCGAGGAGAAAGTTGTTGCCACAACAACCTGAGGACATTGTTCAACTAATGATTTAATCTCTTTAAGTTTATATGATTTCCATTTCTCCCTCGACTAAGGTATTATGGTTATGTGCAGGCTAGGTCATGACTTTGATGGGTACCCAGCTCTCGCACAGGTAAGCCATCCCTATCTCCCATGGTTTGCCGATATGGACCGAATTATTACAGAGGTTGTTTTTCTCATAGTTTATTTGTTGTGCAGGTAAGGTCTCTAAAGCTGGTTCTAAACCCTTGTTTGTTCTATGCATGTTCGAGAGAAGACTCCTTGCTAAGCTCTACTTCTTTCCTCGCTTTCCAGGTGTGTTAGAATCTATGCTTGTGTGCCTTGGTTTTGTGAATTGGTTTCTGAGACAAAGGGTTTTAGGAGTTGTAGTAGTTGGCGTTTGAGGCCATGACTAGGATGTGTTGTTAATTATGATTTGTAGCAATATTTGTTGTTTTGGGATATTATCGGCCTATATAAGCCATCCCAAGTTTATATCACTCAGGGCTTTTCCTACGTATTCTCTTCGAACACTTCACATAACTTATTTATGAATTTTTGTACAGTATTTCAAAACTAGACTGTTCCCAATGAGATATAGTTATAATTTGATCTGTTAATGAATTTTGGGTTTTAATATATATTCCAGTTTACTGTAGAATCAGTGATTGAGTTTGGAAATGGTTTATTGTAATTACCAAAGGGTATTTGTTTTGAATGATTTTCTTAGCAGCTTTGGTGAACTACGCCATTCGTTTTAAGTAAATTTAATAGATAGATAAAATGTAATTGTGATAGGTATGATTAGAAATCATGAAATTTGGTTATAGGAACCAGGGTACACAGCTTTGGATGAGTTCTTTCTGAACTCATCTGAGGCTACAAACCTTGGGTGTATGTCGAAATGCAATGCGACTGTAGATTTAATCTGAATGCATAAAGAAAGGTTCTCCATGTTGACTTCATTCTACAGTTTGAGGAAAGATTTCCTGAGTATATTGAAGTACTGATATTTAGACATATATTGCAATATGAATAATTTTACAGTCTTATACAATTCATTTATTTATAACCTACAAAGAACAGATAGGGTATTTGCTTTACTATTTCCACTTATATGTTTTTGGGTTAAATTAACAACTGTCTTTAACATTGTCTGCCTATTAAATCAACATTCTTACTAATTGGCAGTTTACATTTATATATATCAATAACCATTAGTAATGCATATTATCATCTAGTTTTACCATTCTACTCAGAAATTAATATTTGTCATTTACTAATGCTAAATCATTTCTATACCTTCTACTTACAGTAAACATTATATCTTCTTTGGTGATAATAATTAACATGATAGTATCACTTATCTGTCTTTAGTAATGCACAACTAGATATTTGGAAGACCTCACCACCCAACCTCGGAACTGACAATTATGTCCAGATTCCCCCTCTGAGCCCTTCCACTTCTGTCAATCAGGAACAACTGGGTATCTTGGGCGTCCAGACTCTATCCAACCTCAAGTCTCGTATCCCACAAGTGTTATCACAATTTTCTTTCCCACTAGTTAGGTTTGGCACAATTTTATTTTCCACTGGTTAGGTTTGCCAACTCAAGGAAGAATTATTCACAATCCTCTTTTCCTTTCACGCCCCCAAGTTCTACCCTTTTTCCTCTTAAGTAAAAGGGTGAAGGAACAGTTGTAACTGTTCTCAGAAGTTAATTCAACAGTTTCTTTGATCTTTTAACAATCTGGTCCAAAGTATTTTAATTAATAATTAACAGTGTTTGTTCTCGCTATTTAAGCCCAATAATTTTAATAGTTTAAATAAAACATAAATGAAATTAAACTTGTTAAAAACAATTCATGATGTCTCGCTGTATGTTACATCCTTAGACATGGGAGAACCAAGTCTTCAGTGTTAGCGGAGCCTGCAGAAAAGACCAAGCATCAGGTTTGTATTGAGGAAGCCAAGGTTATTACCAAGGTGGCGCAATTCCATCACCGTAAATTTAGTGAGGCGATTGAAATTGAAAAAATGCCTAACAATCTCAATAGAGATGACGGCTAGAAGATCAGTAATTGCTGGATCCCTGCCCTTTCTTCTTAGTCCTTCCTTGTTCTGCCCCCCCTTTTTATTTTCAAAGTTTCCGTTTTTTCCTTGCGCTACACTTTCCATCCTCTTAAGGTTTCTCCTTTGTTTAGTTTTCTCTTATTGTCCTGTTCTGGTCCTTCTAGTTTTTAAAATCTGTCGCTCGTTCTATTTTTATTTCTTTTTCCTTTTCATAGTTTTCTTGATATTATTTGTTATTAAGCTCCTTATGAACAAAATTTAATTAAACTTAAAAATTAGAAATTAATTTTTATTATAATTTATTCCCTAGTAGTTTGAATGATTAGGTTTATCAATAAAGAATAGAATGACTTTTTTTTTGGATCAATTTAAATTAGATTCAAGTGAAAATAAAACTTCTTCCTTCGTTTTTTTATGAAATAATATTATAAAATAATAATATAAATTGAACTTAATTTAATATATATAATTTTTTATTATTGTTTTTTTTTTATAATTTGTTTATTTTATTTATTTTATTTTTTATTTTTTTAATTGAAGTTAAAACTAAGTAATTCAATACTTAATAAAAATAAAGATATACTATTAACATTACTAAGTTAGAATTAAAAATAAAAAAAACCCCTTCACTTCACGGCATCTATTGAGTAAAATAAAATTAAAAATTAAAAAAGGAAATTAAATTAATTTAATTATAATATCCTAATGGAAAATATTGTTAATAAATATTAACATTTAATTTATAATATATTTAAATTAGGATATTATTCTATTACTTTATAGCCGTTATATAGTCGTTGATGGTAAACCTAGCCGTTTGAAGATCTGCTCTCCCTATTTATGCTGCAGCCATGATCTGACTCCTCAACTTGTCCTGACGATGAACCGCACTGGTTGGTTCGAAACACGTCAACTAAGGTTTTCTTCATGTGATTTTCGCCGAAACTCTTCTTATAATTGATATGGATCACAGAAGCCTCAATTCAATAACATTAAATCCTGTCAATGTGATTAAATCCCAAATACTTATTTGGACATATTCATGTTCTTTATAATAATTTATATTATATATAAATTTCACATCTCTATCTATAAAAATTCTTATTATTAATTTTATTATAATCCTCGTACATACATGTAAAGGGAATTTTTTTAGACATGTTTTGTTATTATTTTTATTTATATTTTAGAAAGGAGAAGAAAGGAAAAATATTATTTTAT